>CM076578.1:216125670-216350133 GCA_034641835.2 Pinus albicaulis | reverse complement strand
TCAACTTAAACTTCAATTTATGACTAAATGAAAAATCATTTTCGAAATTTGAAGGAATTTTTTCTTCGGCACAAACCCATATACAAAAAGCTCTCTCAGTTTCTGCAAAGCCATCACGTTTGGAAATTATGCACTCATCTTTGAGCCCTATTTTTCAGAATTTTCACTAACCAGATTTGTATAAAAAATGTAAAATTCGACTTGGAAGAGGTCCAACTCAGCATCCACGTGGCATGATGACACATCAACAATCCTGTAAACTCAACAAATTAGTTGGTTTCAATTGATAAGGGTTATTAAATAGATTTGTTGAGTTATTTAATGAAATAAGAGTCCTTTTTGTATTCAAACTCTGCCAAACAGAAAATATCCCTAGGAAGTCTCCAAGTGATGTAATCCTATTTGAAATTGGTCTCCTAGGTAGGAATTCAAAACTAGCTAAGGTGGAAAACCATTTGTATGAGTCCTCACTCTATAAATAGGCAGATGAGAGGGTTAGAAGAGGTTGATTGATGTAATTCTACAAGCTACTTTTGTAAAAAAAATTATGTTAGTAATATACACTTACAACAAACTTCTTTCTCACCTGAGATTCATTATGTATTCTTGTATGTGTTTGTCCTACAGGCTCTTTTAATCTTCTTTCAGTTTACTTTGTGTGTAATTACTTGGAATTCATGGTTAAACATGCTCCAACTTCTTTTATGTATATAGTCTACTACTTATGTTATGTTTTGATGAGAATACACATGCCTCAACTTCCATGAGAGGTGTTTTATATGTGATTGAGTTTACATAGTGGCTCCATGCGCAATGGTCGCCTTTTATTTTCATCCTTCACTTGCATAGAAAGCATTCAAAGCACATTTAAGAGTTAGCCATATTTTTTTATCTTTATCTATTGAATATCATTCTTATCCTTGAGAGAGCCCTCTCAGGTTGGAAAGACTAAGTTCCAGCCAAAAGTAGGTTTGAAATAGTTACTCTAGGTTGACTATTGAAGCAACCCATCAGGTTCAATTTAGCGATAACATAATCAATGAGTACCTTGCAACTGATGCAAAAGTCTCCTCATAGTTAATCCCCTCTACCTGTGAGAATCCTCGGGCCACAAATCTAGACTTTTATTTCTCCACACTCCCATCTGCTGCTGGCTTCACCTTGTAGACCCACTTGGATCCAACCACTGACTTCCCCATTGGTCTTGGGACCACTTCCCATGCACCGTTTCTGATAATGGAGTCATACTCCTCAACCATGGCATCAACCCATGTTGGCTGCTGCACTGCTTCCTCAAAAGAGGATGGTTCAGTCACAATACACTCTCTCATAAGAGCCATGTGTCCAGTATACCAGTCTAGGGACCTTCTCTGCTTGCACTATGATGTAGGTGCTCCTACATGCTATGTCACATCTAGCATCAACCTGTCAGCCTCTCTGGTGCGCTTCCTACCATTTCTGGTGGATGGCTCTACATGAGTGCTTTATGCCACTCCATGATCCTCAGCTTGTGCCTGCTCCACATCCTGAGGTTCATCCTTTGGAACTAAGAGTTCCTCATCTGCATGCAAGTCAAACTCCCTCTTAAGGGACAATCACATGGCTTTCTCCTCATAAAATCTAACATCTCTCCTAACAACTGTCATCCTGTTAGCAGACAAATACACCCGATAGTTGTGGGGAGTATCAGTGGACCCCACAAATATCCCAAGCTCCGTTGTTGGTTCTAGCTTCTTCCTGGCATCTTTGGACACATGGCAATAGATAGATGAGCCAAAAATTTTAAAATATGAAACATTCAGTTTCTTACCTGAAAAAGCCTCCTCTAGTGTACTCATGCCAAGTGTCTAATGAGGATTAAAATTCTGCACAAATACTGTTGTGTTGCATGCCTTTGCCCACAGATGCAATGGTAGACCCTGACCATGTAACATAGCTCAGGTTGCTCCCACAATTGTTCTGTTATTTCTTTCTGCAACCCCATTTTTTTGTGGGTTATGAGGTGCAATCAATTCTCTCTAAATTCCTTCTTTGGCATAAAAGTTCTTGAATTCATTAGAGATATACTCACCACCACTGTCGCTCCTTAGAGCCTTCACCTTCTTCCCTATATCTTTCTCTACTAGTGCTTTGAACTCACAAAACTTGGAGAACGTCTGATCTTTCTTTTGCATAAAGAAGGTCCAACAATTTCTAGAAAAATTATCAACAAAAATCACATAATACCTGTGCTTTGTCGTGGAAGGTGTAGAGAATGGTCCACATACTTATGAGTGAACTTTCTCAAGGATTGTTGCTGCTCGGTTCTCCTTCTCATGAAAAGTGGCTTTAGTATACTTCTTCATGGTACATCCCTTACATGTGTCTATCTGTGTAATAATACCCTTTGGAAGACTTGTAGAAATCTATTGCATGATCCTCAAAGAACTGTGGTTTAGATGGCCCAATCTCCTGTGCCATAACTCACCTATATCCCATCTCACATCCTTCCCTGGTTTACTGCTCAATGTTGTGCAACCATCTACGTAAAGTTTGTAGAGGTTCTTCACACAAACCCCAATCTTCTTTACCTGTCCTGTGGCTTTGTGACGAAGGAACACCTTTCCTTCACTGAAAACCACATCATATCCAAGATCCTCCAACATAGCAACTGAAACTAAATTATTTTTTCAAGCCTGGTACATGCATGACATCTTTTAATATGAAAGGTTTACCTAATTGTATCTGGAAAGTAACTGTACCAATCTCGGTAGCGTTATACCTCCCGTCATCACCCATCTCAATGTGCATCTGAAGATGCTTCTCCTCCAAGCTACTAAGTTTTTTGTTTCATGTCACGTGGAAAGATGCTCCACTATCCAAGTACCACATAGATCCCATCACAATTAACACCATGCATGCGATGAGAGAGAAGTACAACTCAAACTATGAGGCCAAATATTCACATGCTGCAGCTCCCGAAGCCTTCTTGTTGTTCTTCTTCATTTGTGGACAATTTGTGGCATAATGTCCATGATCATGATAGTGACAACATTTCACCTTTGACATGTCACGCTTCTTGACTTCTTTGCCAGTATCAAATTTGGAATAGGACTTCTCCCCCTTCCCCTTCTTTGCCTTACCATCCAAGGTACAATTTTCATCATCATCAGTCTTGGATGATGATCCATCCCTAGTATTCCACCGAAACTCTTCTTGTATGAAATCTGACCATAGTCACTCCCAATCTGGTAACTTCTCCCTCCCATTCGCAGAGTCCTGGTAATTATGCCAACTCTTGGGAAGGCCTAGAAGTGCTAGGCTTACCAATTCATCATCGACTACAGTAATCCCAACACTTCCAAGCTCATCTCGACATTGAGTGAACTTGGTCAAGAATTTATGGATTGTGTCGCCCTTCTCCATTTTGATTTTTCTGAGCTTTTCCTTGAGTGCCAATTTTTTATGGTCACTGCTGCTTTGAAACAGATCTGTCAAGGCCTTCCACATAACATATGGAGTTTCTTGTCCATGGAGACTCTAGACAATATGATCTCAAACTCCCTCTAACAAGATCCTCCTCGCCTTTGACACCTTCTCCTGCCATGCATCAAGAAGTTGGGCATTTGCTATTGCGGGCTTGGGAATATCATTATCTATGAATTCCTTCAACCCACTGTCCTCCAACACTGTCTCCATCCTGTCCTTCCATGCAATATAATTCAAACTGCCATTGAGTGCATATTCGAGTCTCAAGCCATTGAAAGACATCTTGATTCGCTTCAACACAAATTCAATTTCTTCTCCACTATTGTGATTCCTGACGCTCTGATACCATGTAGAAAATCTCTAACACAACTCTGATACCATGTAGAAATTTCACCAATGGATTCAATCCGATCATGCAATGTACTAAAACAAGATACTGAATCCTTCTAGAATATTTGCGGAATATAAATCATGATCGCTCAATCACATCCAAGTAAGAGAAAGAATTAAGTCAATCGCACAACACAAGATTTTCCTGGGGAAATAAACAGCTCAAAACCCCTCCATATTTATTGTATAATCAACCAAGGAATCATGAAGCAATACAATGCATGTGTGCTCACCACAACCTCTTACACTCTACCAATTGTTTCACATTGATCTAGGCAAAATTGGACCAATACATAGCCAATTTCTTGCCCAGCTTCAGCCTGCCTTGCTCACGCAATCCCTAGGAAAAATAATTCCTAATAAATAGGAATTCCAACCTTCCTTGACTGCGCAATCCATCATGGGCTTCCTGTGGCTTTATAACTACACCTGAGCAATTCGCTAAAAATACAACTAATAGTTTACTCGCCTTTAACCTTTGTCTCAACTGGGTTGTCATTAGAATTGACATGCATGCAACTATTAATAGTGAATCATCAGTTACTTGGTAGATCAATACTTGTGAATTAAATCTATTTTAATTCACTTGATCTTCCACTAGCTCATAAATCAGTTAGAACTAGTTAAATTGATTTTAACTCAATTAATTTGAGTTAATTGATTGCACTCACACCACACTAGTGCTACAACTGCAACTGGACCCTGTAAATAATAGAATCACTCAACATGCCTATCCTTTGACCCTCAACTCGAAATTCTTGAGCTAACTAAGTCTATCACACTTAGTTAACTATTACAAGTTGTTATGAGATCAGATTACAATTTATTTTCAAATTTATTTAAAAATTGGTTGCCCACATTCTCACTAATGTGTCACTTGTACTTTTTATTATGGTGATTTGATGGTTGCTCTGTCATGGTTAATAATTTGGTTATAAGCATATATTTGTAATGTGCTCTAGCTATGACTTGTTTAGGATTTGACAAGCATTTGATGATTAATGAATGCATGGGCTTACAAGTATTATTGCACTTATTATGAGAGGACATTAGACCTTCTTGGTGATTCTCAAATAAGTTTTAACTCCTATGATCATATATGCATTCATGATTTGTATCTTACATGTTTACTATGTGTTTGACGAAATGACTGTCATGGTTAGACTTGGTTAGATCAAGTTTTGTATGAATAACATTGTCATTATGTCATTTATCACTTTGAGAAGTTACAGGTAGTTCTGGGTAGTGGTTTGGAGGTTGGTCTAGAAAAGTGGCTTAGAACTCGAGACCACATCCTCTGAACTGGCAATTTTGGGCTATATTGCAGGGAAGGAAGCTTGTGCGTGCGGTTGGAGGGTCATAACCACACCCTTGTAGGATTATGCACGCGGTTGTGGGCCCAAGTCAGCAAAAAAACTATCCAACTTAGGGTTTGGTCACTTGCGGTGGTTCCTTGGCCCCTAAGTGTCCTATAAGACTTGAGGGGTGTTTGGATGTTGTCAGTGGTCGATCCCACTTCCATAACTGAAGCTTGGAGGCCGGGTCATGTCATAGTAACTCTTCGTCTCATGTTTACCCTGACAGGCCAGTGAAATAGGGTAAATGTGGGAGGGGGTGGTTACATATATATCAACATCTACACATTTAAACATTGTGTAATATATCAAAGTGTCAATTTATGCAATTTAGCATATCTTCGGAGCTTTGGATCTGAACCTATGCAAAATCTCGTTCAGTTGCATACAGATTATTCACCATATATATATTGGTTGCATAAAGATTATTTACCACATTTTTATACTGAAAAACAAATTGAACGCTCAAAATTCACAAATGTGAAAAATAAAGAAATAAACCTTTACATAGGACAACATAAATCTTTGATACATCGATATCTCAACACTTGTGAGTTTCAATCTTGGGACCTCTCCATTGAATTGAAGCGCTCGAGTGTGGGAGCTTCTTGTTTTTTTTCGAAGAGGTTTTTGGGTTCTATGGTTATACATTGATATCCCAACTCCTGCGAGGTTTGATTGTAGGACCTCTAGTATTTAAAGTTTCTTCCTTTTTGTGCAAGAGGTTTAGAGTTCGAGTTTTGCGGTTTTATTTTTTTGTTAATGGAGGCGGGGGTGCTATTAAGAATGGAGCTGGCGGGTTTGGGCAATGATGGGGTAGAACTTGGCCCTCAACGTAGTAGAGAAAGACTTCTTGATCTTTGTCACAATTGAGTCACATTATTTTTATATGTTATTGCATTGAGAATGTTAATGTTATGCCTTTAAATAGTTTACATTAGAGAAGAATAACATGGGTTGTGAAAGCCCAAAGTCCAAAACAAACTAGTTATTTGACAAAGTCAAAATGTTTATAGGACAAGGCATTACAATAACTCTTACATATTGGACTAGAGTGCGCCTCTCATCACAAAAATTATTCTTAATTTTTTATTTTCCATTCTTATTATTATTATTTAACCATGGTGAATCAATAATTCATTAGAGTAATATGGGTGAGGCCCAAGATCAAACCTAACAACTACCACTATAATACCAAGAGTATATCCAACAACCCAAAAGGCAGATATACTATGAATTTATGACTTAACAAGAATCGAGACTCCATGAGACTTGGGGAGCATACTCCTTGAAATTTATCAAAATGGGCCAAAGATACCCCTCCATGAAATTTGAAACCAAGTGGAAGGGATAACATCCCATTGTGCTAACCACTTTATCGTCCCATAAAAAAACTCTATTTTATTTATTACGTCGAAACATGCTCTTCAATCAAATATAGTAGAAATATTGTTATGTCATTTTAAACATTATAATGTCCTCTTAAACAATTTATCTCGATCAAAATAAACAAAATAAAATAAAAATAACATTGTAATGTCCTCTTAAACAATTTATCTCATTCAAAATAAACAAAATAAAATAAAAATAAAAACCAAATAACAAAATAAAATAAAAATAAAAACCAAATAACATAACCATATGGTAGTGTCTTATTAAAAATTTTAACTTAGTAAAAATAAAACAAATTAAAAATAAAAATAAAATAAAATAATATTTATAATTATAATTAAATAAAATAAAATAAATTAAAAATAAAAATAAAATAAAATAATATTTATAATTATAATTAAATCAATTTGTACATCATAAACTCATATTTACTACCTAAATAAATCCCTGATATGTCTCAATGCTAGCTAGATCCAATTAAAATAAATATAACTACTATTATATATAATAAAAATAAAACACGATTCTTTCAAAATTACTTAATTCCCTCATGAATCTCCCCCAATTTTGAAACTTTACTGTTCCTTTCCAACTCAATTTAAGGGCATTTCCAATTTTTTGAAAACCACCGTTCACCCATTTTAGCAACCATATTAAAAGCCGCTACCCATGTGACCGGTTGCTTATTTCCACGTGTCGACCTAAGGGAGACCCCAAAGGCGAATACTAGGGTTTCCATTTGTTCATTAAATATTCTTCTATATAAATGGTTTTGAACACCCAAAAGCCTCTGAAATCGATCACTCTGTTTCTCTTTATATGTTCCTCGTTGATGAAGGATTTGCGTAAATACAGTTCCATCTGATATAGTGCGGTTTTGGGGTTTTTTCACCGGCTGTTTTGCGAGCATTTCGAGCTCTGTTAGTGCGGTTTTGGGGTTTTTTCACCGGCTGTTTTGCGAGCATTTCAAAGGCCTGGTCTGAAGAACAGCGTATATTCGGTGATTTAAACATTTCTAAGGTGAGAGTGCGATTTTTTTTTTTCATTGTTTTATTTTTCCTTAAGTTGTGTTTAAGAAAGATTCGGGGGCTCTTCTATTGTTTTATTCCATGGCTCTGAAATTGTAGGTGTCTTTGCGAGGGTGATGTTTTGTTTATCTTTAGATTTCGATAGATATATGTGTAGGTTTGTGGGGTTTTATTCTTGAGAACTGAAATTTAAGAAGTGTAGGATCTACTGCCGGGTTTTGAGAGAGCCTTCTAGTATTTTGTTTTCAAGATTGTTTTTCTACCCTTATTTAATAAATTTTTAAAGTTTCAGTTGCTATTAACCCTAGATTCGAAAGGGTTATGGAATTAGTGTTTGAAAAAAAAATGAAAAAAATAAGATCGCAGTCTTTTTGAACTGCATTAAGGTCCGTCGTGCTAAATTGGTAAATCAAGTGAACTTTCTTCCGAGTCCTGGGTTCAATGTGTCTCGGAACATGTTGTTGTGCTATTGTGGCCAATTTCGGTCCAATGTTGTGATATCTCAGAATTAACCAGGTCTTGGATTGATGAGGTCAACTGCAAGATCTTGCAACTCTGTTTCAATAATATCTCTTCTGATACGTAATTTTGAGATGATCGGGATTCATATTTTTTAAACCATAAGTAGTCTGATTCCTCTTGCATTGAGAAAATATTTTTCCCTGCTGTAAATATTTTATTTAATTGGGAAAATTCATTTTTTTGTGATGTCTCGACGATTTTAAATTTTTAGCTGAAATTGGCAGTGAATTATACAGGACATTGTTTGAAAGCAATCATTTAGTTGTATTTTTATTTTTATATCGCTTTTGTACAAGTGCGATATCTGATTATTTCTGGGCTTCTCTGTGGTTGTTGTAGCCATGTCTCGTGTTTATGTTGGTAATTTGGATCCTCGGACCACTGAGCGTGAGCTGGAGGATGAATTTCGCGTGTTTGGGGTCCTCCGCAGGTATGCTACTGTTTTCCTGTGACGTTGTTTTGCGTGATACTTTGTTTTTGGAATATATGTAAAGAATCTGTCTATGTGTGTGTTATTAGACTCAATTAGATGCTGTGGAACAGTATAAACTCTTCCGAATCTGATTTTAGTCAGCGTTGTCATATTCTGAGTATGAAATGATTGCAAGACACAAACTCAATTGTCTTGGTGTGTGTTTGGTGTTGTACTTAATTGTTGGACTTGAGAGTGTTTACTGTTTAGAGTCAAACTCAATTGTTGGATTTGCAAGACAAATGCAAATCAGACTGGACTTGCAAGGCAAACGTAGGTTGTGGCTGTTCTAGTTATTAATAGATGATTCCGTAAATATGATTCATGTAGAAAGATGTATGTTGCTCTCTTTTCATTCGGTTTGCAATCACTTTTTATTAAGCATGCTTATTTAATTTGTTTATTTTTGTAAATTGAAACTCTCAGTAGAAATCACATTATAATTTGGAGTCACATTATAATTTAGTGTGGTTCATTGTCAAGACTAAGATGTTTGATGTTTATTTTTATCGGGCCAAGCAATAAACAATATATATTGTCTTTTGTGTTTATCAACTTAATATGTTATGCAGACAGGGTAAACTTATCAGTTCTGTTATTTTGGATGATTTGGATATTCAATATTAATGTCTAGTGGATTTTATGATTGAATGTAGAAAAAATTGTTTGGGAATGGGGGCCATCCTAGGAAAATATAATTTGCCCTACTGTCTAGTTTGTAAGTGAGATTGAGGGGGCTAGTACCTTGTCAGCCCCACACTAACTTACAATGAGAGTTCTGGTACCTTGCCAGCCCCACATTAATATCTCCAAAAAAACAAGTTGCTTACATGTACATACTCTGTGTCCCTCTAGAATTGAAATGTGATCGTCTAGGTGAAAGCCGATGTTATTTACTGTTAGGCCAGGTCCTCTTAGGCTGTACAATGGAGTCTTTTGTTGTTGTTGAAGGGATCTTAAAATGTAATTAATTTCCTTGAAGAATTTGATTTTTGAATTTGTTTGGTGGTTGTAATCCTGTGGAGCCTTAATAGTGTTTCTTGTAAATATGTTGTGACATGTTTAAAGACAATTTCTCAAGCCTCTTAGTTTGTGAACCCCTTTCATTCATTAAAGTTTTTTTTGGTGACTTCTATAGTGTTTGGGGTACTTTTAACACATTTTTGTGACTTGTATAGTGTCTGGGTTGCACGAAAGCCCCCAGGCTATGCTTTCATTGAGTTTGATGATCGCCGGGATGCTATAGATGCTATTCGTGCATTGAATGGTAAGGACTGTACCATAGAGATGACTATTTGAAATTATATTATAGAATTGATTACAGGGAATGCTTGTTAGATTGAGACAAAGCGTTATCTTCTGGTTTTGGATGCTTGTTACAGGTAAGAATGGGTGGCGTGTTGAAATGTCTCGGAGTTCCAGAGGAGGTGGTGGTGGTGGTGGCGGTGGTGGGGGTGGTCGTGGCCGTGGTGGAGGAGATGATTTGAAGTGTTATGAATGTGGTGAGCCTGGTCATTTTGCACGAGAATGTCGTTTGCGTATAGGTCCTGGTGGGTTAGGAAGTGGTCGCCGTCGAAGTCCCAGTCCTCGATACAGGCGCAGTCCAAGTTATGGGCGTAGGTAAAATACATAGCTAGATCTGTTATCTTTAAATATGTGATTCCAATTGTCCCAGTCCTCGATACAGGCGCAGTCCAAGTTATGGGCGTAGGTAAAATACATAGCTAGATCTGTTATCTTTAAATATGTGATTTCAATTTTGTTATCGATTTCATCAAGGCTAGTTCTTTTGCTGTATTTTAAAAGCAATACAGTTCAGGTACTGGGAAAAGATAAATAGTGAAGTCCTAAACACATAATTGGAGGTTATAATTTTTTTGCAGATTTATGCAAATCAGTGATTTCAAGGAGGTTATGCATAATTTGTAATTCGTTCTTATATCTAACATGTGGCCGTGATTGTATGCTTGTTGTGTTTGTGTTTTGCTTTTCCATTTGGGATTTTTCTTTGGGTTGTTGGTTGGGTTCTCTGCATGCTCATTGGATGGACTTGGACGATCGCCTTGACTTGGATGATTGGTTGTGGATGACTTGGTCTCGCCAATAAATAATGTAAGATATTAAAGCCTGTTAAGATTATTATTATTAGCATGATATATCCTAGATATAGTCCCTTGTTTTTGTGGAGATCTGGCAACTGGGACACAGCGTTCAAGTTGTAGTCAGAGTTGTGATAATCGGTAACTACAGTGCCAGTCCAGGTTATGGTAGCAGGAGCTATGGAAGGAGAAATCGGAGCCCATCCTATAGCCCCTATGATGGAGGTTATGGGGATGGGTATAGGTATAGCAGGTAAGGCTGAACAGTCTGGTTTTGAGCTGAAGCGAATGGCCATGCCTGACAGAAGGCTTAGGAACCATATGAATGAAAGAATGGACTATTATAGTTCACTACTATAATGTTGCTACGTACGTTTCCAGTCTTGTTTATGGTGTTTTAATAAGTTCCTCTGTTCTACTTTACAGGAGCCGCAGTCCTCGTAGGAGTCGCTCTCCAAGACGTCGAAGCTACACACCTAAACGTGGACGAAGTATTAGCAGGTCACCTCCACCACGTCGTGATCGTCGAGTTTCTCCTTATGCTAATGGGTACGTGCCCTTATCCCTTTCTGCGTCTTCAAATTTTTGATTCCATATACTTGCTTACTCAAAAGCTAAAATTGTAGTTGGTAATTGCAGAAGCCCCATTGGCAGAGATCGACGTCGAAGTCGCAGCTAAAGAGTATCTGAAGCATTTTCTCTTTGATTGAGAAGAATCGTTTTACGGCATGATGTGTATTATATTGTCCTTTAATGATGGGATCTTTGGAGAATGAAAATATGGACAATATTCAGTCTGCATGCCAGCTGCTGTGTTGGATATTTGGCAGTTTTGTTATCTCAAGTGGCACATTATTTATTAATTACCAGCTCGTTGCTAACTAATGGCTCAACAGAATGATAGGCTGCTTGATATAGAGTTGGATTCTGATCCAGTCTATTTCTTCGGTTTCCACAGTAGATGGTCTCATCGGCTGCCTGCTATTTGGATAAGTTTCTTTCCTGTTTAAGCCTTTTGTTTTTTATTTGAACATCAATCTTTTATAATGACAAACAAAAGTATGGTTTACTGTTTTCTGGCTGACATATCGAAAAATAAGTATAATGGTTACAATTTTCTGGTATGAGAAAATGTTGAGAGTAAATCTCACTCGGGTCTTTAACTTTGTTTCTGTGTTCTGAGGTGTGGTTTTGCTAAAAACGGCATGGCACGGTACTGCTCCGCACCTTCTCCCTGCCCGGGTAGTCTGCCTCATCGTCCCATGTCGTCTCCTGGATAGTGTGCCTCTTCGGTCCTTCTGGTTTCCTCATTTGCACCACTACTGCAATTCGATGCCCACAGATCTTGGAAGTTTGGTTATCTTCATGATTAGGGCTCTTCAACGAAATATTACTGCTTGCACTGTGACTTCAACAAAATATTACTGCTTTCACTGTGACCTTATATGGCCGCGGAACTACTGGAATGAGGTAGATGCATAATGTATTATGAATTGAACATAAGTTATTTTTAATTAATCCTTTTTCTGGAATGGAAGGTCGGGTCCCTCTTTGTTTGTTCAACACTACCCTCTTCACCCATTCAATCAAGAAATAAGAAATTTCTAGGCTGTAGGTAAAATCAGTGCTTTTATGACATCATTTAACATTTTAACATGTAGTAGAAATCTGTTCCACAAAGGAGGAGCTTTGCAATCAAGTCCATTTGACAACATTTCCGTTCACGTCAGCTTTAATTATAGGCACTGTTAACAATTAGTGATGCCTTGTTCCAAAGGCACTTTAAGGATCACCTGCAGGAAAGATACCGTTACCAAAAATTAAATATTCATCTAGATGGTAAGTGTAGACGTTTATTTTCTCGCAGTTATGAGGCCATTGCTACAATTACTCCAGAAATTCACTGATGACTGGCTCTTATTTGCGCAAGAAACTCTGGCAGTATTCCTGTTCCTGAATATGTACGTGCCAGTATTCCTGACTATGTACCTGATCACTGGCAGTACAGAATTTTGACATATTGTTTTTTGGTGTACTTCCAACGCCGTGGTGTGATTTTATGTTGGACACTTGTTTCTTTTCTAGTGTTTTTTACTTTCAATATAGCTGTCATGGCTTTTGGATGGAGTTTGTTTTGTTTGGTGCAATAGGGTTTTAATTGAAGAAAATTGTATAATTTACAAGGTGCTTTAAAGTTACATTTGTCTTGTATTTGTATAATATTTATGCATAATAATATTGGTATAATAGTTTTATTTAAAATTGGTATAAAATTAGTTGGAATTGCATATTTCTCAAAGAGTTTTATTTAAACTGTGTAAAAATAGTTGGAATGGTCTTAACATGTGATACATTCTGTATTTTTGGCATATTTTTGTATTATGAGAGTTTTATTTAAAATGTCTTAAAATAGTTGGAATGGTCTTAACATTTGATGCATTTTGTTTTTTGGGCATATTTTTGTATTATGAGATATTTTTGAGAATTTTAATGTTTGAATCCCCTTTCCGCCCTTACTAATCCCCTTTCCGCCCTTACTATTGCTTTATTATCCAGCTCACAATCTGGTTCATCTAAATATTAATCCTCCCAATTTTCCAGACAACGATCTTCAATATGTTTCCTGGGATGTAAATGTAAGAGTTGGGAATTCTATATTTGTTATGGCTCTGTGCGCATTGAAGGGGTTTAGGGGTAGAGCGGGTTTAGGGGTAGAGCAAATCATAGCGGGATGAGAACAGCAGCAGAACCCACAAAGGAAGAAACATAGGCTACAGCGCTCAGCTTTGGAGGACCAGGACTGGGGAATAGTGAACCAGACCACTCACTATAGAATCTAGGATACCACTTGCTAAAGAATCCAGGAAAGTCGCTAAAGAATCCAGGGTTGGGCCTTTATGTGGTTTTCAGGGTATGCAATGGAGCACAATTGGAGGTATTGTCAGGATGACTAACCTGACAATGTTTCACCCGTGTATTTGTGGTTATTAATATGTTCTTGCTGTGTGATTATTATGAA
This sequence comes from Pinus albicaulis, assembly GCA_034641835.2. Taxonomy (NCBI): domain Eukaryota; kingdom Viridiplantae; phylum Streptophyta; class Pinopsida; order Pinales; family Pinaceae; genus Pinus; species Pinus albicaulis. The sequence continues at coordinate 216,336,388 of CM076578.1, read as the reverse complement.
GCAATTTATGTTATGGGCATATTGTAATGAAAATGAAACATGATGCTTAAAACCTTTTGATGAATAAAGTGTCAATCTAGAAGGGGAATGTGAATATATATGCATGGAGAAGACTCAATTCCCTTTATTGCCTTGAGTAGGTCTAACACTATCATGATGCGGGTGTCGTTTAGTTTAGAGATTAGATATGTAAAATTTGTTAAATTAAACACGTGTCTTTGTTCTTCGCACATGTGTCAGTACTAAACCCTCCTATAAAAGGAAGAACATGCTATGAGAAGCTCACCTTTCTGCTTGCATACTATTGCTAGATGGATGTTTGAATGATGTTTTATTGAGTGACTATTAAGATTTGTTGGGAGTGAAATCCACTCAGTGGGAACTTCCTAATAGTTCACCTTCACTCTGCTAGTGTACCCATTTCCTAGTTCACCTTCACTTTGCTAGTGTACCCATCTCCTCACTCTGCTAGTGTACCCACATCCTGCACAATTATATTCAAATTATATATTAATATTTAAGTATGAATCAATTCAAATTACATAAAATAATAAAAAATAGATAAATAAATTTAATAAAAGTAATAAATACTAGTAGTAATAATAATAATAATATTATATAATAATAATAATAATATTATATAATAATAATAATAATATTATTATTGTAGATAACTCTTTTCTAGATTTTTCTTATTCTAACAGTAGGTTTACTTCAATTGGAAATCATGATGCGGGTGTTGTTTAGTTTAGAGATTAGATATGTGAAAGTTGTTAATTTAAACACGTGTCCTTGTTCTTCGCACATGTGTCACTACTAAAACCTCCTATAAAAGGAAGAACATGCTATGAGAAGCTCACCTTTTTGCTTGAATACTATTGCTAGATGGATGTTCGAATGATGTTTTATTGAGTGACTACAAAGAGATTTGTTGCGAGTGAAATCCATTGAGTGGGAACTTCCTAATAGTTCACCTTCACTTTGCTAGTGTACCCATCTCCTAGTTCACCTTCACTTTGCGAGTGTACCCATCTCCTCACTTTGCTAGTGTACCCATCTCCTGCATAATTATATTAAAATTATATATAACATTTAAGTATGAATTAATTCAAATTACATAAAATAATAAAAAATAGATAAATAAAATTAATAATAATAATAATATTATTGTAGATAATTCTTTTCTAGATTTTTCTTATTCTAGTTAAACTATTACAATGGTTAGTTGGAGCTTTCCTTATCTATTTAAATCGGTTTCTAGATCAGAATGCATTGACAAAATTTTCTTGGATGTGTGTTGACAAAATTTTCTTAGATGTGATTTTCATCGAAAGACTTTATACACAACTTATGTATACTATTAGAGCCTATCCACATTGGCCACATAGATTATGTATACGCCTACCTTAACTCCAATACTCAAATTGGCTCCATGGATTATGTATATTATTATTTGTAAGGGAAAAAACACCAACCTTAACCCCAAGACTCAAATTGGATCTATGGATTATGTATAATATAACCCCAAGACTCAAATTGGGTCCATGGATTATATATACTATTAATTTAAAAAAGAAAGAATCAATTATGTATACTATTAATTGCAAAGGGAAACACTCAAATTGGCTCCATTGATTATGTATGCTATTAATTTCAAAGAGAGAATCAATTATGTATACCCTTAATTGCAAAGGTATACTATTAATAATTGCAAAGGGAAAGACTCAAATTGGCTCCATTGATTATGTATACTATTAATTGCAAAGCCTCCATGAATTATGTTTAACTGGGAAGGGGATTGCGTGGCACCCCGAAGTATATTTCAAGCATGTAGGTGATGTAATTTGACCATCATTACAAGGACAAAGTTCATTTCAATGACCAAAATAGGGCAAGCACTTATGATTGAGGGATGGGGCATAAATCTATGAGAGAAGCAACATCAATGGCCAAGTGGGCTTTCCATTTCAGTTATCCATTTGGAAATAAAACACCAAAGGATATGGCTAGTTCCGTGGAGATGAAGACGCCAGGTTAATGCATTTCTGTTCTCAATAGTGAGATTCAAATCCCCAGTATATAAATTGAATTGTCTAAAATCCTTGGAATACTTGAATAATAAAGAGTTTACAACTCAAACTTATAATTCTAAGAAATCTTTACAAAATTCTAAAAAATAAGACTAAAAACCCAAAAGAAAGATTGATTTTCTATATTTTATCAACTCCGTGATCTTAGTGGTAAGTGTGAACCAAGGCAATGTAACACTGTTGAGTGATTGTCCATGTCAAGTCATTGGCGCTCTGGTTAACTACGACATTTTATAATTAAAATTCTGGGTTGGCCAAGTTAACTTCTAGAAAAACAGTTCACTCAGTGTCATGTGTCATGAATTGGCATCAATTGGTAATCACTTAATGTTCAGTAACTTTAATAAACCACCTTTAATATGCTTATGGGGATCACTTAATGTTTAGTAACTTAAACGATTTCCCTTAATGTTTAGTAACTTTAATTTCTCAGAATAGTAGGTAGATATTGCTTGTAAAGAAATAATAGGTAGATATTGTTTGTGAATGTACCTAGTATGAAATTGTTTTTAGTGATTATTCACTTTAATTTCTCAAAATAGCAGGTAGATATTGTTTGTAAATATAGTTAACATGAAATTACTATAGTTTGAAAAAAATTAGAATGTTTCTTGAAAAGGTATGGTTAAGATCCAATAATAATTTCTAAATGATAAGTTAAATACATTTGGATCTCAAATACATTTGGCTACTATAGTCAAATATCAACATTTTTTAGCTGTTTAAATACCCATTGAGTTCAACTGAGGTAACTATTCTTCCAAATTTACTATTGACTTACTGACTTAACCATCAAATTGTCCTAGTAAATCACTTGATTGAAGGAACTCCAATAAAATGATTACCTAAAAAGAGTAAATCACCTCAAAATTATCGCTCTTCTTGTATTCTTTGAATGAACTATTAATATTGTGCTTTTAGTGAATTTGGTATCCCAGGCTCCATCCTCTCCGCATGAAGAGAATTTATCAATGCTCACCAACTTTGTTAGAAATTTTGGAAGATTATTCATTGTACATACTTTTACCAGCAATACCTTGATTTCCACCATGTTTCTAATGAAATGATATTTTACATCAATATTTTTTTGTCCTTGAATGGTAGGCCAAATTATTTTCAAGGAGAATTGCACTTTGATTGTCACAACCTATCCTTTGCTTTTTGAGCAAACCTAGTCTTTGAACACAACTGTTACAACCAAAATAATTACTTGCTTGCATGAGTGGCTTCCATGTACTCAACCTCCATCATTGATAGTGCCATGACTAATTGCAACTTACCCATCCAGTATCTTTATTTAACAACTTGAACACATATTTGCTAGTTGAACTTCATCTATCCAGAATGCCAACCTAGTAAGCATGAATAGATATTTGTACAATTTCTCCAGTGTCATCCTCAAGTATTTCATGCTAACATATCACATTATCACTTGTGCCATGCAAATACTTGAATACACTTTTGAAAATAAACCTATGTTATTTTCTAGGTGTTGTCATGTATCTACTCAATGCTCCCATTTCATGAGCAATATCCAGTTGATCGCTGACCGTTGCATACATCAAACTACATAAAACACTTGCATATGGAACATAAGCCATGTTATTTATTTCTTCTTATGCCTATGGACAATACAAAAATTAGAATTTCCCCTAAAGGAGTTGGGGCCTTCATCAATTTACAATCTGGCATGTTAAAATGATTCAAATTTGTTTCAATATACTTCCTTTGATTTATCTAGATTTTCGTAACTGCATGGTCTCTCTTGATATCCATTCTATGAATGAATTGTATTGAGATCCCTCATGTTAAATTTGAAGGATAGCTACCTCTTCATCTCTTTGATTATATCTATGTTGTTTCCAATCAACATCATGCCATCAACATATAACGCTACATCTATGAAACACTCACCTTTCGAATTGAGATATGTAGAATTTATACAAACAATATGTATATCATGGATGCAATTTGATCTAACAATGTACTAAAGCTAGATACCGAATTGCTTCTACAAATCAATTGCGGAAATTAAACACAATCGCCAATCACATGAAGCAAAGAACCAATCAAACCACAATACAGATAATTTCCGAGGAAAGCTTACTGCTCAAAACCTCTCTATCATATATTGTGTATTCCACAAGGAATCATGAAACAATTACAATGTACTCTTCTCACAAGAGTCTCTTGCAATTTGCCTATCGTCTCACATTGATCCAGAAAAAATTGGGCCAACACTTAGCAAATTCTCAGCGTGTCTTCAGCTTGCCTTGCTCATGCAATTCCTGATGAATGCAATCTCTATTATTTACGAATTTTAGCCTCCCTCAACTGCGCTGAGTATCATGGACATCCTGTGGTGTTTTAACTGCATCTGGGCAACTTGCTAATATCACAACCGATAGTTACACTTCCCTTTAACCTTTGTCTCAAATGGGTCTCCACTGGAATTGACATGCATGCCGCTATTAATAGTAAATCATCAGTTGCATGGCAGATCAGTGATTGTGAATTAAATATGATTTAATTTACTTGATCTCTCACTAGTGCAACAAACAATTACAAGTAGTCCAACTGACTTTAACTCACTCAACTGAGTTCACTGATTACTCATGCACTAAACTCATGCACTTAACTGGAACTTGAACTCTAAAACACATAGAATCACTATGCATACTTCACCAACTACCCTCAACTCGAAATTCATGAGCTGACTGAGTTTTTCACACTCAGTTAACTATTACAAGTGATTATGAGATAATATTACATTTTATTGTCCATTTTACTTAAGGGAAAATATAAATAGACGCTGCACCAAATTTAGCCCACACCAGTATAGGTGTTGCTAAGACTTGTGGTCCCACACTAGTGCAGGGGCTGCTTGGACCTCCTGGTCCCACACTTAGTGTAGGTGCCGTCATGTTGTTTCCGGATGCCAATTTCATTGTTTCTTGTGGCAAACTTCAACACTCCCTCTCAACAAGAAAGGAATGTCCTTGCATGCGACATTCACCTCTTGCATGTGACATGCAACTATTGCATGCAACACTTCTCTAGTGTTTCTCGCACATGCAACCTTTGCATGCAACACTTCCGAATCTGAATAGCCTCCAAACAACTAAATCAATATGATGCATCTGTTATCAGAGTCTTGTGACTGCTGCTAACTACTGCATGTCTATTGGATTCTCTGCGCTGTTGACATCTGCATCCATGCACTCTGCACTGCTGCCAACTGTGATTTGCGCTCCAGTATCTGACACTTGTCACTTTGATTTTGGTCCTCTTGACATCTGACTGCATTAATCTAACTGATCATGCTACTGCTGTACTATGGGCTCCTCGTAGCTAAGTTCGATCCATGAGACACAACATATCTATGACCTTGCCCAAATTTCTTCTTGGGATTAATCTTGCATGTCACCCCACCTCACACCTGAAGGTATAGCTGCATGCACTCCCTCTGCCCATCTGGCTCAAAATTTATTTGCTTGAGTGGTTTCTGCCACTCCATAATCCTCCGCATGTGGCTTCTCCACATCTTTAGGTTCATTCTTTGGAACTAAGAGTTCCTCACCTACATGCAAATACAACTCCCTCTCAAGGGTCAATTGCATGGCTTTTTCACACTTCCAATGGTTGGAAGCTTTGTAGAAATGGCATTTACATCAAGTATGTAGACATTCTTCACGAAATCCCAATCTTCTTGGCTTGTCTTGTTGCTTTATGTCGAAGGATAAGTTTTCCTTCAATGAAAACAACATTATAGCATCTATCCTCCAACATTGCAACTGAAACTAAATTTTTCTTCAAGCCTGATACATGCATTACATCTTGTAATTGAAAGGGTTTACTTCACTGTCTTTGGAAAGTAACTGTACCAATCCCGGTAGCGCTATACCTTCCGTCGTCACCCATTTCGATATGCATCTGGACATCCTTCTCCTCCAAGCTACTGAAAAGTTCTTTGTTTCCCGTCATGTAGAAAGATGCACCACTATCCAAGTACCACCCTAATCCCATCACACTTGACACCATGGATGCGATCAAAATGAAGTCAAGCTCAAATTGCGAGGCCAAAGCCTCACCAACTGCAGACCCTGAAGCCTTCTTGTTATTCTTCTTTTGTGGACAGTTAGAGGCATAATTTCTATGCTCGTGACAATGTAAACACTTCACTCTGGACATGTTGCGCTCCTTACCTTCTTCACCGCTCTCATATTTGGAATAATATGTCTTTCCCTTCCCCTTCTTTGCCTTGGTAGCCGAAGCACAATCTTCTTCATCTTATTTCTTAGATGAAGATCCATCTTTGGTATTCCGTCTGAACTCTTCCTGCACCAAATCCGACCAAAGTCGTTCCCAATCTGGTAGCTTCTCCCTACCATTGAAAGGGTCCTGATAAATATGCCAACTCTTGGGAAATCCTAAAAGAGCTAGGCTCACCAAATCATCATCCACGACAGTAATCCCTACACTCCCAAGCTCATCCTGACATTGGACAAACTTTGTTAAGTATATCGGAATAGTGTCGTTTTTCTCCATTTTGATCTTCCTGAGTTTATCCTTTAGTGCCGATTTCTTATGGTCATTGCTGCTCTGAAATAGATAGTAAAAACCTTCCACATTGCATATGGATTCGTTTTTCCATGGAGACTTGTGACAACGTGGTCTCGTACTCCCTCCAGTAAGATCCTCCTCAACCTTGCAACTTTATTTTGCCATGCATCAAGATTTGCAACATCTGTCACAACGGGTTTGGGAACATCATTGTCAATGAATTCCTTCAATCCATTGTCCTCTAGTACTGCCTCCATCCTGTCTTTCCAAGCAATATAGTTAGAGCCGCCCTCGAGTGCCTACTCCAATCTCAAGCTTAAAATCCATTTCGATCCTGACTCACCCGTAGCACCAAGAAAATCTTTTGCAAATTCGAATTCTATTCAGTCACAAACTCAGCGTCTCCTCCACTATAGTGATTTCCTGTGCTCTGATACCTTGTAGAAATGATACAAACAATATGTATATCGTGGATTCAATCCGATCTAACAATGTACTAAAGCTAGATATTGGATTGCTTCAATTACAGAAAATAAACACAATTGCCAATCACATGAAGCAAAGAAGAATCAATCAAACCACAACACAGATAATTTCTTGGGGAAAGCTTACTGCTCAAAATCCCTCCATCATATATTGTATATTCCATAAGAAATCATGAAACAATTACAATGCACTCTTCTCACAAGAGTCTCCTGCAATGTGCCTATCATCTCACACTGATCCAGACAAAATCGGGCCAACACTTAAACCAATTCTCAGCCTATCTTCAACTTGCCTTGCTCACGCAATTCTTGATGAATTCAATCCCCATTCTTTAGGAATTTCAACCTTCCTCAAATTCTTTGAGTATCATGGGCATCCTATGGTGTTTTAACTGCATCTAAGCAGCATGATAATATCACAATTGATAGTTACACTTCCCTTTAACCTTTGTCTCAACTGGGTCTCCACTGGAACTGACATGCATCCAGCGATTAATTGTAAATCATCAGTTGCATGGTAGATAACTGATTGTGAATTAAATATGATTTAATTCACTTGATCTCTCACTAGTGCAACAAACAATTACAACTAGTCCAACCGACTTTAACTCACCTAACTGAGTTAACTGATTACTCAACTAGTCCAACCGACTTTAACTCACCTAACTGAGTTAACTGATTACTCATGTGTTAAACTCATGCACTTAACTGCAACTTGAACTCTAAAACACATAGAATCACTCTGCATACTTCACCAACTACCCTCAACTCGAAATTCATGAGCTAACTGAGTTTATCACACTCAGTTAACTTTTACAAGTGATGATGAGATAAGATTACATTTTATTGTCCATTTTAATTAAGGGAAAATTAAAATAAACACTGCACCAAATTTAGCCCACACTAGTGTAGGTGAAACTAGGACCCGTGGTCCCACACTAGTGTAGGTGCTGCTTGGACCTCCTGGTCCCACACTTAGTGTAGGCGCTGTCATGTTGTTTCCGGATGCCAATTTCACTGTTTCGTGTTGCAAACTTCAACAAGATATACATAATAGTCGTATTGGCTCCTCACAAATACCAATCCCTAGATGTATGTGTGGAACTTATGGTACCACATCTTGGGTGACTACTTTAGACCATAAAGAGATTTCTTAGCTTGCAAACTATATTTTCCTTTCCCGTTGCTAGCGTTGCTACAAATCCTTAAGCGTGTTTTATGTAGATTTCTTTTTCCAAATCACTGTGTAGAAATGATGTATTTACATCCATTTTCTCTATTTCCAAATCAAATGATACATATAGAGACATCAATACTCTAATGGAATTAAATTTTGCAACAAGGGAAAATATCTGACCAAAATCGCCTCCTTAAACTTGGGAGTAACCTTTTACCACTAGTCGAGCCTTTTACTTCTCAATTTGACTACTTGTGTTCAAATTTTTTTGAACACTCACAACCAAAAATATTCCTTCCATCAAGTAATTTGACTAGATTCCATGTCTCACTCTTGTGAAAGAATCCATATCTTCCTTAATGTAATTTCACTAGAGTTTATCCTTTTTTGAGTTATTGCCTCCTTGATTGACTTTGGTTAACCTTCATGACATACAATACAAAAGAAGATTGAAATTTAGGTTGGGTATACCTTAAATATGTTATTTCCTTACTTGACTAGACCTCCTTAGAATTAGATTTTGTCATTCCACCTCTTTATTTGACTCAGTGGACTCATCTGAATCACTTTCTTCCAACATCAAGCCAACCACTATATTTTTTTGTTTTTGTTTTGTTTTTGTTTTTGTTTTTGTTTTTTCTTCTTCTTCTGGAGTGTTTACAATTTTGGAATTACACCTAACTTCCTTGAAGATCACATGTTGACTATAAATTGTCTACCTTTTCATTGAATCCCAAAACTTATATCATTTCATTGTCGCATCCTTGTAGTCAATGAAGATACACTTTACTGCCTAGTGACCTAGCTTTTACCAAACCATACTTCATATGAAGTTTTTTCAACCAATGCCAATGATGGAGACCTATCCAATAGGTAACGTGCAATGCTAATTTCCTTTGCCCAAAATCCTTGTGCTAATCCCACACTACTGATCATGCTTCTTGCCTTGTCCACCAATGTATTAGTTCATACTTTATACAATTCCATTCTACTGAGGATTGCATTTGTATGACATACTATTCAATTATGTTTGTATAAATTTTCAAACACTTTTCCTTCTGCAAATATAATACAATTATTTTACAAAGTTACAACGGTGTGGCATATCCTTGGTGAAAACCAACAACTCATCCACCCTGCTTACAAAAATTGCGCATCTCTTTCCCGCGTTGTTGTGCCCAAGTTTTCTTGCACGTCAACCTTCCCAAAAACCCCAAAAATATCCGCTTAAGACAAGACCAAAAGTTCCTCCCAGTCGTGTTGCTTCGTTGGGCGAGTTCCACCTTACGTGCGCCTTATTTATTGTGTCCTCCTACCCTTGTGCGAACTCTTACTTTTCGATAATATTGCAACTTCACTTTTTTCTGTGATATTTCTTCTTGGTAAACTCTCTGCCTTTGAACGAGGTCCCTCTCTCCAATATATAGGCATTCTTTCCTTTTCATTTTGTGTGGCTGACACCACGGTTTGAGCCGACCCTTAAGTTTCTTTATTAAAAACCCCTTCATGGGCGGGCGCGCCACTGTTCCGACCTACCTATGGCCAGGCGGGCACCCCTGCCGGTCGTTGGCTTATCACACATGCTACCCAAACTTGGTCGTTCACTTTTCATGTACTTCATGTCGTTTCCCACTCGTCCTCCTGTCACACCCCGCTTGCTGCCTTGCCATTGTGTCACATATGCCTTCCCTCTATGCTTAGTGCTCGGGAGCCCCTTAGTGTGGGCACAGGTCCATGAGTTGGTTGCTATAACTTTGAGAAGCGCACTCCTTGCCCGAGTTGTGTGGGCGCCCTTCGCTATAGAATGCCCACACCTCTCAACTGCCCTCCAACACACGCTCTTTGCCAAGCCACCACCAAGTCACCTTCGTCGCATAGGTGGGCACGCCCATCTTTTGCCCAACTCCGTTCAACTTTGGTTGTTTGACTCTCCAAGTGAGCACGACACGTCAAGGGTGCTTGTTTGCCTAGGTGCCAACTCAGGGCCCAAACATCTTCCCCCACTCTAAAAAGGTTGTCACCCTCAATGACACCATCTCGACAAACTCCATTGCCAAGACCAAATGTCGCAAAGTGCCACTAACTCAAATGTCAATCGTCCTTGTTGCATGAACTGCTTGCCTCCACCACACAAACTTTCATTAAGGCTCATGACTCTGTGTCAATAAGACTCCTCAATCTCACGGTCATCAACCACTAATTTTTGCAAACCTCCACACCACCCTAACTCACAGAAGGACACTTCCTCCAACTTGGTTGTATGATTTGGTCGCAACTCATATCATGCCAATCCATCGGATGTCACCATCATGTGAACTGGTGCTATAGTACTCCAACTCAACTCTGCCATGCAACATTTAAAAGGGTGTGGTGTGGCCTGCCCCCCACATGTAGATTTATGTAAATTCCTCTCCCTTTGATTATGAATATGGAAAGCTTCTCCTCCAAACCACATTTTGTTTTTAGACCGCCGTTGCAACGAGTTAAATGGTGTGAATCAATTCCCTCCTCAACATAGGTGGGATTTCATCTAGAGACTTGTTGTGTTGAGGGACTATTAAAATGTAACTATTTTTCTTTTCTGGAGTTTTTTCCTCAATTTGTTTTAGACCTAAACCATTTTTCTCCACGAAAAGTTGTGAGGGTGTTGCGTTGTGCACTATTTGAATTTGAAATTATCTATCACGTGGCCAGACACTTACAACAAGAATGGAGTCGAGAGTTTAAGAGCATTGTTGGTGGCAATAATGGACCTCTTCTTGTTGGTTGCATTGTTGAACCATTTTTTTCTTCTTGTTGTAGACACTGAGCCTTTAGGGATCCACCTCCTCTCCACCCCTGGGCCTTTGCCAATTGCTTTACTAGTGGAACCCTCTGTGACTTAGGGCTTTGTTCCTATTTCACTTGATAGCATAATTGTTGGTTTCAACTTAGATAGGTGGTATGTAGTTGTTGAATGTTGAATCTAATATTTTTGGCATGTTGAATATGGTTTGAACTCTAGTACTATTCATCTTTTTTTTTTCCTCCCTTCTCGGCTCATTGCCTTCACTTTGTTCTCAAATCTCTCATCACTTCTATCCTTTATTATTTGTAGGTTATGCTGTGCCTCAATTTCTTTTCCCTTTGTATTTTAGTACTTAATCTCTACTCCTGACATAATTTTATTGGGGGGGAGGGGGGGGGGGTGGGATGTGGTCATGGTCTTCAGGGTAGAACTCGTGCCCAAGTAAAGTTATAGGAGGTCACAAACATTTATCAATTTGTTTCCCCTCTAACATCCATCACCTGTGATCTGTCACCTTGAGTCTCTTTCTACTAATGATCAATGAGTTTCCACTGGACATCCTTGAATACATTTTCCATTTGAATCTTAATCCTTGCCATACTAGGGGTAAGACATAAATAGTATATTAATTCAATTGCCCTTCAATAGTAGCTAAAAACCCTCCTTGTTAGAGTTTTGAAGGAGAATCAAGAGAAGTATGACATATTTTCTACACTTAATGATATCAAGCATGCTAAGAGGTTCTAACATTTGTTCTTGGAGAATCTAGATGCCTGGCTGGCTCATTTGGAGAGCAATATCCAATGTGATATTAAACCTACAACTCCTCCAAGTTCTAGTGCCAAAGATATTGCTCCAGTGATTTCCATGGACTCCTAATTTTCTATTATGCACTTCAATGATTTTTTTTCTCTATAGTTATATAGTTGGTAGACTAGTTTACTTTCAACAATTGTTTTTGTATTGATGAGTTTATCGCCTCAAAATGCAGTTATATTCGGTTTTTCTTGTGGACAACTAGTAGATGTATTTTGATTTTTTTATAATATGAGGCAATACAAACTTAAATTCACACACACATAACATTTCTACAGGTTAGTATGGTTGTCATAATACTTGTAAATGAGTGTAAATATTTAAGAGTTAGCTAAATAGGAGAGAGATGCTGTAATGTCCAAAAATAATAATAAAAAAACAAAATGTAGACTCAATTAAATAGATAATAATTTGATTCAATTCAATTTGCTATATTATAATTCCTTTTTCATTAATAAATTTATAAACACCTTTCTGCCTAGCAAAAATTGTAATATGCATATCAAATTAAAATAAATTAAAATAATAATGCATATTCATAACCATAATATTTCAAAACATATAATTAATAAACACCTAAAATTTTAATTAACTAATGTATAATTAAAAATAAAAATACTTCTATATAGAAATGACATTTATATATGTCTAAATGAATTAATGATTTCTATTCATAAATATTATATTTCATAATTTTATATTTAAATTTAATTAATAAGCATATAAAAATTCCATACATCTCTCTCTTCAAAATTAAATTTAAAAAATTATAAAACATGTCAAAGAAATATGCAACACATATATGTAAGTATGTATATATTATCAGAATTTTAATAAAATTAAAAATAAGGATGTGAAATTTATATAAATATAAATAATATTATTAAGAACCATTATAAATTTATCTTGATTTTGGATTTGCCAAATGTTCATAGGAATCCAATCATGTGAGGTGGAAACCTCTCCTCAAGTTTTACACTGAAAAAAGGCTTAGTATATCCAAAGTTAAATGAATCTATACTAGTATATTTATATATTTTATAAAAAATAAGACCTAAACATATACAACTTTGATCTTAAAAACAAAATTAAATTCAAAATACAACAAGCATATATATAATTTTTTTTTTAAAATTTTGTAATTATTATTATTACCAGCCTAGATCCATTTTAACTCTAGATCTACTACTCACCGAGAGGGATCAAATCTCTTTTCACTTTAAAAGAGGTTGAATGTCAAGAGATTTGATCCCTCTTCATGCTTGGTTGATCCATAGTTAAGATGGATCTAGGTTGGTTTGATTTCTCCTTTTAGACAGGCTATATTCCACATGAATACCATGAGCCAATACCACAGATTCTCATAAGCCTAGATCTTAAAAACAAGTAGTTTTCGTTAATTACCCAATAAAAATTAGTAGAAATAATAAAATAACATCTATTTTTATTAATTTAGTTTAAATATTTTTATTTTAATATAGAGTTATTTTTATTTTTATTTTATTGTGACCAAGTTAAAAAGATGACAGGGGATAAACATTATATTACATTACAATATCTCTACTGTATTGAATTGGAGAACACCTTTTACACAATAATATTCATATTAATTACATATAAAAATAATTAAATAATAAAAAATAAAAAAAATATAAAACTATATAAAATAAAATAGGAATAAATAACTTATATTTTAAGAATAAAATTAAATATAATGGTGCTAGCTATATGCAAACTATTTAGTACATTATATTATAAAATTTTAAAATTTGTATCTCATAATGAAATCAAAATGGAATTAGATAATATGGGAAATTTTTATAGTAGGTTAATTAATGAATTTAAAATTTTGAAAAATTTATAATAGAAATTTATTAATTTTAATGTTAATTAACATTATTTTTATTTGACAATAAAATTTATTATTAAAGTATCTCTCATGTAAATATGATTAAATCAAAATCTATGAATTTAATATCTATATCAATAAAATATAAAAAATAAATTTGTAAAGCATATCAATAAAATTATTATTAAAATAATATTCATCTAAATATAAGAATCAAATACTTATGTATATGAAATATACAAATAAAACATAGAAATATATAAAAAAATTATTCCAAAAATTGAGATATATGGGAATATGTAACCTTTATTTTCAAAATGGAATTATGAAAAAATTTCTAATGGGGCTAACAATATACTTTCTTGGGAAGAAAAATATCTTATATACCACTTTGTTATAATAAATGGAATTATGAAGAACTTTATAATGGGGCTAACAATATACTTTCTTGGGAACCAAACAATTGTTACTATTGAAAAACAATTTGTTCATGAATTTGAACTTTTCTTTATGTTTAAAAAAATGTGTGTAATTCATAAGTTAGGTAAAGGAGGGAAGTTGGGCACTACAAAATACTTGGTGACAAATCATCTAAAAGTATTCAATAATATTGTAATTCAATTATTATCTATTGATATTAACACTTCAAATGAAGATAAGCGCATCACTTTGTTGTATTACTTACTAGAGTTGTGGAATAGTTTGGTTGTTGCAATAAGTAGTGATGCAACTACTTTAAGTTTCGATGAAATAGTCTCACCCCCATTATTAGAAGAGATGATATGGAGGAACATGTAAACGAAAAATGCAAATGCCCTATTTAGAAGAGGATGCTCCCAGGATAGAAATAAAACTAAGTCCTCAAGTGCGAGATCTAAATATAGAGGAATATAGGAAGATTCATAAAGGTATGTTGGAGATGTTGAAAAAAAAAGGAATTCCATGAAACACTTTAGATCCAAAAAATGTAGAGAAATGAAAGGGATTTGAGGATGCTCCTTCTATAGAAACACAAACCTCCACAAAAAAAGGAGAGGATGTGTACTTGAATTCTTTAAGCACACATGAAAATTATGAGGCATGGTTAGTCAACTCAAGTGCATATTTTCATGACTCCTCATAGGGAGTGGTTTTGTGAGTTTGAAAGGTATGACAATAGTGATTTTTTCTTAGAAGATGACCCAATAGCAATAAACATAGGAAAAGGAAAATTCAAGTTTGAGTTCATAGATGGAAGAAATATGCCACTCCCTACTATTCTTCACATCCCAAGTTTAGCCAAAAAAATTGATTTCTACAAGTAATATGAGCAATGTATGTTGGGATTCAGGTACCTAATTTACACTTTAGATAGAAAAATCCAAAATATAGAGTTGACTAAGACACCTAAACTAGAGTAGAAGCTCAGTTAATATAAAATTTTAAATATCATGAGAGAGCTTAAAGAACAATGACACACCATAAAGAATTACACAACAAATAAATATTTTACCATGGATACTATTAACCAAGAAAACTAGCTAACATTGAGCTCCAGTGCTCCTATATTATCAAACAAATATTGCAGCCAACCCACAATGGTTGCTGATCTTAGTTCACATCTAATACTAATGCATTCATCTTACATCTTTTAACTTTCAACGTTTTTCATTATCCTTACATCATGCTCTATTTATAGACATAGGAAAGTTCTAATTTGAAGCATGTTGGATCAGTACAAGTGGCTAAATATCATTGGCTAAGATCTTTGGAACCTTAGGATTCATAATGATTTTCCAACTGTAGTCAATTTGACCACTACTATAAGTTTATTGTGTGCATACACTCGACTAATATTTCTTTGGCTAATATAGTCGAATATCAACATTTTTTAGTTGTTTAACTACCCATTGAGTTCAACTGAGGTAACTATTCTTCCAAATTTACTATTGACTTACTGAATTAACCATCAAATTGTCCTCCTAGTTGGTTTTTTCATGACTAGAATTGTTGAGGTTTATTCCTAGTAGTGTTTCCTAAACATACCACTTGATTGACTGAACTCCAATAAAATGATTACTTAAAAAGAGTAAATCACCTCAAAATTATCCCTTTTGTTGTATTCTTTGAATTAACTATTAATGTTGTGCTTTTAATGAACTTGGTATCCCAGGCTCCACCCCTCTCCGCATGAAGAGAACTTACCAGCACTTACCAACTTCGTTAGAAATTTTGCAAGATTATTCATTGTGCATACTTTTACCAACAATACCTTCTTGATTTCCACCATGTTTCTAATGAAATGGTATTATACATCAATATTTTTTTGTCCTTGAATGGTAAGCCAAATTATTTTCAAGGAGAATTTCACTTTGATTGTCACAACCGATCCTTTGCTTTTTGAGCAAACCTAGTCTTTGAACACCACTATCACAACCAAAATAATTCCTTGCTTGCATGGGTGGATTCCATGTATACAACCTCCACCATTACTTACTTGCATGAGTGGATTCCATGTATCCAACCTCCACCATTGATAGTGCCATGATTAATCAAAACTTATGCATCCAATATATTTATTTAACAACTTGAACACATATATGCTAGTTGACCTTCATCTATCCAGAATGCCAACCTAGTAAGCATGAATAGATATTTGTACGAAGTCTCCACTGTCATCCTCAAGTATTTAATGGTAACATATCACATTATCACTTGTGCCATACAAATACTTGAATACACTTTTGAAAACAAACCAATGCTATTTTCTAGGTGTTGTCATGTATCTACTCAATGCTCCCATTTCATGAGCAATATTTAGTTGATTGCTGACCATTGCATACATCAAACTACATACAACACTTGCATATGGAACACGAGCCATGCTATTTATTTATTCTTATGCTTATGGACACTGTTCAACAATTAGAATTGCCCCTAAAGGAGTTGGTGAATTCATCAATTTACAATCTTGCATGTTAAAATGATTCAAATTTGTTTCAATGTACTTCCTTTGATTTATCTAGATTTTCGTAACTGTGTATCCATTCCAAGAATGAATTGTATCAAGATCCTTCATGTTAAATTTGAAGGATAGCTACCTCTTCATCTCTTCGATTATATCCATGTTGTTTCCAATCAACAACATGCCATCGACATATACCACTACATCTATGAAACACTCACATTTCGACTTGATATATACATAATAGTTGTATTGGCTTCTCACAAATACCTGTATGTATGTGTGGAACTTATGGTACCACACCTTGGGTGACTACTTTAGACCATAAAGGGACCTCTTAGCTCGCAAACTAGATTTTCCTTTCCCTTTGCTGCAAATCCTTCTGCATGCTTCATGTAGATTTCTTCTTCCAAATCACTGTGTAGAAATGATGTATTTACATCCATTTTCTCTATTTCCAAATCAAATGCTACATATAGAGACATCAATACTCCAATGGAATTGAATTTTGCAACAAGGGAAATTATCTCACCAAAATCGACTCCTTAAACTTGGGAATAACCTTTTACCACTAGTTGAGCATATTACTTCTCAATTTGACTACTTGTGTTCAAATTTTTTTTGAACACCCACTTACAACCAAAAATATTCCTTCCATCAAGTAATATTACTAGATTCCATGTCTCACTCTTGTGAAAGAATCCATTTCTTCCTTAATGTATTTTGACTATAGTTTATACTTTTTAAAGTTATTGCCTCCTTGACCGACTTTGGTTAACCTTCATGACATACAATAAAAAGGAAGATTGAAATTTTGGTTGGGTATACCTTAAATATGTTATTTCCTTCCTTGAATAGACCTCCTTAGAATTATATTTGTCATTCCACCTCTTTATCTGACTAAATCGACTCATCTAAGTCACTCTCTTCCAACCTCAAGTCAACCACTAGCTTTTGTTTTCCTTTATCTTTTTCTGGAGTGTTTACAATTTTGGAAGCACACCTAACTTCCTTGAAGATCACATATTGAATATAAATTGTCTACCTTTTCATTGAATCCCACAACTTATATCACTTCATTGACACATCCGATACACTTTACTGCCTAGTTATCTAACTTTTTAACAAATTTCAACCAATGCCAATGATGGAGACCTATCCAACAGGTAATGTGCAATGCTAATTTCCTTTGCCCAAAACTCTTGTGCTAATCCCACACTGCTGAGCATGCTTCTTGCCTTGTCCATCAATGTCTTAGTTCATAATTTATACAATTCCATTCTACCGAGGATTGCATTTGTATGACATAATATTCAATTATATTTGTATAAATTTTCAAACTCTTTGCCTTCTGCAAATATAATACAAGTATTTTACAAAGTTACAACGGTGTGGCATATGCTTGGTGCAAACCAACAACTCATCCACCCTGCTTACAAAAATTGTGCAGCTCTTTCCTGCGTTGTTCTGCCCAAGTTTGCTTGCATGTCAACCTTCCCATAAACCCAAAAAATATCCGCTCAAGACAAGACCAAAAGTTATTCCCAGTCATGTTGCCTCATTGGGCAAGTTCCACCTTACCTGTGCATTCTTTATTGTGTCCTCCTGCCCTTGTACGAACTCTTAGTTTTCGGTAATATTGCAGCTTCACGTTTTCTATGATATTTCTTCTTGGTCAACTCTTTGCCTTTGAACGAGGTCCCTCTCTCCAATATATAGGCATTATTTCCTTTCCATTTTGTGTGGCTGACATCCCTTAATTGATTCGAGCTGACCCTTAAGGTATTTTTATTAAACACCCCTTCACGGGCGGGCGTGCCCCTGGTCCGACCTGCCTATGGGTAGGTGGGCACCCCTGCCGATCATTTTCTTATCACACACGCTCCCCGAACTTGATCGCTCACTTTTCATGTACTTCATGTCATTTCCCACTCGTCCTCCTGTCACACCTCGCTTGCTACCTTGCCATTGTGTCACATATGCCTTCCCTATATTCTTAGTGCCTGGGCACCCCTTAGCGTGGGCGCGCCCGTGGGCACGGGTCCACGAGTTGGTTGCTATAACTTTGCGATGCGTGCTCCTCGCTCGAGTTGTGTGGGTGCCCTTCTCTATAGAATGACCACACCTCTCAACTTGCCCTCGAACACACGCTCTTTTCCAAGTCGCCACCAAGTCACCTTCGTCGCATAGGTGGGCACACCCATTGTGCACTTTTGCCCAAATCCGTCCAAATTTGGTTGTCTGACTCTCCAAGTGAGCACGACCCATCATGGGCGACTGTTGTCCTTAGTGCCAACTCAGGGCCCTGACATCTTCCCCCACTTTAAAAAGGTTGTCACCCTCGACAAATTCCATCGCCAAGACCAAATGTCGCAAAGTGCCACTAACTCCAATGTCAATCGTCCTTGCTACATGAACACCTTGCCTCCATCACATGAATTTTCATTAAGGCTCATGACTCTGTATGGGTAAGACTCCTAAATCTCATGGTTGGCAACCACTATTTGTTGCAAACCTACACACTACCCTAACTCACAGAAGGATACTTCCTCCAACTTGGTTGTATGATTTGGTCACAACTCATATCATGCAAATCCACCAAATGTCACCATCATGTGAACTACTGCTATAGTACTCAAACTCAACTCTGCCATGCAAAATTTAAGAGGGGTGTGGTGTGGCTTGTTGCCCACATGTATATGTATGAAAACTTCTCTCCGTTTGATTATGAATATGGAAAGCTTATCCTCCAGACCACATTTTGTTTTTAGACTGTCGTTGTAGCAAGTTAAATGGTGTGAATCAATTCCCTCCTCAACATAGGTGGGATTTTATCCAGAGACTTGCTGTGTTGAGGGACTGTTAAAACGTAACTCTTTTTCTTTTCTGAAGTTTTTTCCTCAATTTGTTTTAGACCTAAATCAATTTTCTCCATGAAAAGTTGTGAGGGTGTTGCGTTGTGCATTATTTGACTTTAAAGAGTGGAGTTGAGAGTTTAGGAGCATTGTTGGTGGCAATAGTGGACATATTCTTTTTGGTTGCATCGTTGGACCATTATTTTTCTTCTTGTTATAGAAACTGAGCCTTCAAGAATCCACCTCCTCGCAACCCCTGGGCATTTTCCAATTGCTTTACTGGCGGAACCATATGTGACTTATGGCTTTGTTCCTATTTCACTTGATAGCATAATTGTTGGTTTCAACTTAGATAAGTGGAAATTATGTAGTTGTTGAATGTTGAATCTAATATTTGTGGCATGTTGAATATGGTTTGAACTCTAGTACTATATGTCTTTCTTTCCTCCCTTCCCGGCTCATTGCCTTCACTTTGTTCTCAAACCTCTCATCAATTCTCTCCTTTATTATTTGTAGGTTATGTTGTGCCTCAATTTCTTTTCCCCTGGTATTTTAGTGGGGGGGGGAGGGTAGGGAGGTGGTCATGGGCTTCAGGGTAGAACCCGTGCCCAAGTAAAGGTATAGGAGATCACAAACATTTATCAATTTGTTTCCCCTCTAACATCCATCACCTGTGATCTGTCACCTTGAGTCTCTTTCTACTAATGATCAATGAGTTTCCTCTGGACATCCTTGAATACATTTTGCATTTGGATCTTAACCATGGCCATCCTGGGGGAAGACATAAATAGTATATTAATTCAATTACCCTTCACTAGTAGCTAAAAACCCTCCTTGTCAGAGTTTTGAAGGAGAATCAAGAGGAGAAGTATGACATATTTTCTACCCTTAATGATATCAAGCATGCTAAGAGGTTCCAACATTTGTTCTTGGAGAATCTAGAGGCCTAGCTAGCTCATTTGGAGAGCCATATCCAATTCGATATTAAACCTAAAACTCCTCCAAGTTCCAACGCCAAAGATATTGCTCCAGTGATTTCCATGGACTTCTAATTTTCTATTATGCACTTCAATGTTTTTTTCCTCTATAATTCTAATTTGGTAGACTAGTTTACTTTGAAAAAATTGTTTTTGTATTGATGAGTTTATCTCCTCAAAATGCAGTCAATATATTCGGTTTTCCTTGTGGCAGATTGAGACTTCTTTCTGTGAACTTAGAAAAAACATGGACAACTGGTAGATGTATTTTGATTTTTTTATAATATGAGGCAACACAAACTTAAATTCACACACACATAATATTTCTACAGGTTAGTATCAATGTCATAATACCTGTAAATGAGTGTAAATATTTAAGAGTCAGCTAAATAGGAGAGAGATGTTGTAATGTCCAAAAATAATAATAAAAAAACAAAATGTAGACTCAATTAAATTGATAATAAATTGATTCAATTCAATTTGCTATATTATAATTCAGTTTTCATTAATAAATTTATAAACGCCTTTCTACCTAGCAAAAATTGTAATATTCATATCAAATTAAAATAAATTAAAATAATAATGCATATTCATAACCATAATATTTCAAAACATATAATTAATAATCACCTAAAATTTTAATTAACTAACATATAATTAAAAATAAAAATACTTCTATATAGAAAAATGACATTTATATATATCTAAATGAATTAATGATTTCTGTTCATAAATATTATATTTAAATTTAATTAATAAGCATATAAAAAGTTCATATATATCTCTCTTCAAAATTAAGTTTAAAAAAATATAAAACATGTCAAAGATCCGTAATTATGTATATTATCAAAATTTTAATAAAATTAAAAATAATTTAAAAAAAATATAAAACATGTCAAAGATCCGTAATTATGTATATTATCAAAATTTTAATAAAATTAAAAATAAGGATGTGAAGTTTATATAAATGTAAATAATACTATTAAGAACCATTATAAATTTATCTTGATTTTGGATCTACCAAATGTTCATAGAAATCCAATCTTGTGAAGTGGAAACCTCTCCTCAAGTTTTACACTGAAAAAAAGCCTTAATATATCCAAATTTAAATGAATCTCTTCTAATATATTTATATCCTTTATGAAAATAAAACCTAAACATATACAACTTTTATCTTAAAAACGAAAGTAAATTGAAAATACAACAAATATATATATATATATATATATATATATATATATACATTTTTAAAATTTTGTAATTATTATTTTTACCAGCCCAGATCCATTTTAACTCTAGATCTACCACCCACTGAGAGGGACCAAATCTCTTTTCACTCTAAAAGATGTTTGAATGTCAAGAGATTTGATCCCTCTCCATGCTTGGTTGATCCAGAATTAAGATGGATCTAGATTGGTTTGATTTCTCCTTTTAGATAGGCTATATTCCACATGAATACCATGGGCCAATACCTCTGGTTCTCATAAGCCTAGATCTAAAAAACAATCGTTATCTTGACTGAGTCAACAAAAAATAAATATAATTGTGCTAGCTATATGCTTTTTTTAGAAGCGAACCATTTATGACATTTTATTATAAAAATTTAAAATTTGTATCTCATAATGAAATCAAAATGGAATGAGATAATACCAGAAATTTTTATGGTAGGTTAATTAACGAATTTAAAATTTTGAAAAATTTATAATAGAAATTTATTAATTTTAATTTTAATTAAAATTATTCTTATAATTTGACAATAAAGTTGATTATTAAAGTATCTCTTGTGTAAATATGATTAAATCAAAATCTATGAATTTAATATTTATATCACTAAAATATAAAAAAATAAATTTATAAAGTATATTATTAAAAATATATTCATTTAAATATAAGAATCAAATACTTTGCTTATGAAATATACAAATAAAACATAGAAAAATATAAAAAAATTATTTCAAAGATAAAGATATATGGGAATATGTAACCTTTGAAAATGGAATTATGAAAAACTTTATAATGGGGCTAACAATATACTTTCTTGGAAAGAAAAATATCTTATATATCACAATATACTTTACTTTTTTGGGAAGAAAAATATATAGAAAAATCTTATATACCACTTTGTTATAATTAGATGGAAATATGTAATTTTTACTTTAAAAATGGAATTATATATTATATATATAAAAAATTAAGAATGGAATATTTCATCTGTCCCACCTTGCTATAAAAATTGAAGCTCAAAGTAAATTCAGCAGAGAATATAATTTTCTTGTGACACACGGTTGATCAACTTTAAACCATTTCATCTGTCCCCATTTCAACTTGAAATTCAATATAAATTCAGCGGAGAAGAATTTTGTGTTATCATCAGTTGATAACTCGTCTAAATTGAAACTCAATATAAATTCAGCATACAAGAATTTTGTGTTATCAGCAGTTGATCAACTCTTCTCTCCTGAAGTTTGTGAGCACCATCTCAATCAAGTGAACTTATAGGAGCTTCTGTAAAGGTAAGTCAAAAAACTTAGATTGAAATGGGTGTGTTCAAATACTGGCTGGGAAGTATATATGTGATAATGCAGTTGATAATGATAAAGTTAGCTGTTTCATTGGTGTGGTTATCTGCTATTGCTTCAGCACAGCTTGAATTAAGTGACACTGTGACAGGATCAGTTAATTTAACTGATGTGGGAATTGCTTGCTTAGGCAATCTAGCACTCTTTCTTACAAGCTTGTTAAGAGGAAGACTATATTTGGAGATGGGTACCAGGGATCTCATGGCCACACTAACAGGTCCCAAACTCAAGGACATAAATAGGTTTGTTGTGATGACACGTAATGATATTACACAAGCTTCTGTTGTCATACTGTCAATGGATCCATCCAATTCTTCCATCAAGCAATTTATGAAATATATTGACAATGCCCATGATGTGGGCTCCATAATGCTGCAATGCGTCCCTTTAAAAGATGCATTGAAATCTCCTTCAATCCAAATTCCATCAGAATGTGCATCTGTCATTGCAGAGATTTGTCCATGCAACATCCTTCAATGCAACTGTAATTGCATTGTATTCAGGACAGTAGAAGATATAACATGCTTAATTGATAGGAGGATGCCTGGCATCCTAAAACAACTGCCTGATTCCTTGTGCATACTGCCATCTCCGCAATGCATGAAAAATGGCTGCCATGGGCTCAACCAGGGCATTTCTGAATTTCCTGCAGTCTGTGAAGTGCTTGATTTTGAACTGAAGCCACCCATCCAAGAAATCCCTGTTTGCATCTGCATTCCACTGCTTCCTGCATCCACTGATGACTGGACAAGCCTTCTGATGAGATCTTTCAAGTCTAAAGACCAGGAAGACAGAGGAGCAATTGTCATGGCTTCGGATGCTCTGAAAGACTACTTGGATCGGAGCGGAGGAGGTAGACTGGAGGAAGTATTCTACAGAACTACCTCATTAATAGTGCCAAGGCTTGCAGAAGTATTAATAAATATAATACTAACTATTTGGTTCAAAGTAGATGGCTTCTCTAGTGCTCTATTAGCGAGAAAGGCAATAAGCCATTACATCGTGGACGGTAAAGGAAATGGATTTTGTGCCAATGTGTTTCTAACCAGTGCTGTGGTCAAGAGTAATGCCGATAATACCAGTGTTTGCCAAGTGCTGAGGTTTAGAGGTGTTACTCTTCTAAGCCTCAGAACCTTATCGTTTATAGTGGGTTGTATTAACTTGATTTGCTCTGTTACTTGGATTGTGCTTGCTGCATTAGAAAGCGGCGTTGGAAATTTGTATAAAATAAACTCCATTCGACCCTCTAAACCTAGAGTTGTTGTGATAATAACAGTCATCTGCATTGGCTTGGTCATGGACTGTTTGGAAATGTTTACCAAGAAAATTAGAGGGAGAAAAAGGCTTCTGCTTAGGGCAGTGCTACTTTTAGAGATCTGTTGCATTGTAACATCCAGCACAATTTTAGGAGCTTTGGGTAGAAAGGGCTTTGGGAGATGGCACTATAGTGCTCTACAAACCCTAGTTTGGGCGAAATGGGGAATTGGGTGTTATCTGCTGGGAGAGTATTCGCCCGAATATGTTCACAGACCTTCCAGGTCAACCACGATGCATAGTGGACGTGAAACTCTATCATACTCTTCAGCCAGGTGGACTGACAATGGAATTATGGTGTATTCTTCTGCATTCTTGTTCAATGCTGTCTTGGCTGCAGTTCGGGGTATGCGGGGATAATATCCATGGAAGGATGAAGCCTGTGAGATCATTCTAATGTACTTTTCTTCATTCTTGTTCGATGTTGTCTTAGCTGCAATTCGGGGTATGCAGAGCATGAAATCAGTCAGATCATTTCTACCGTGTAGCATGTTTCTTTTTTCTTAATTTAATGTTGCCAGATCTTTTTGGTGTATCCTCTGTATTCTTATTCAATGTTGTTTTAGCTGTAGCTTTGGGCATATGGGAGTAATGTTCATGGAAGGATAGATGATGAAATTTGTCTGATTCTTCCTACTCTGTAACATGTTTTTTTATCCTTTTTAATGTATGTAAATTTAAGGATAGAAGATGAAGTTTGTCTGATTTATCCTACTCTGTATATATATATAATATATATATATATATATATATATATATATATATATATATAGATCTTTTTGCTGTACTCTTCTGCATTCTTGTGCAATGCTGACTTAGCTGTAACTGTATGTGAGAGTAATGTCCATAGAAGGATAGATGAAGTAATTTTTCAATGTGTATAAATTTAATGTTGTTAGATCATTTTGCTGTACTCCTCTGCATTCTTGTGAAACGTTGCCTTAAGCTGTAGTTTGGGGTATGTGAGAGTAATGTCCATGGACGGATAGATGATGAAATCTGTATGACTTTTACTACTCTGTAACAGGAGTTTTTTTTAAAATGTATATTCGGTATATATATATTTAGTTTAATACAGGGAAGAGTGATTTGAACCTGAGCTTTTTTTCTACAAGGACAATTAGGCAAGTCTATCCAGCAAGTTCATACAAGATCAATTAAGCAAGTCTATCCAGCAAGGCTATAGTAAGATGATAAAAGTGCAGGGTACCCTGCCCAGAACATTGACTTTATCTTTCAGTTGAGAATCCATGTTTATAAGAGGTTTCCAAGTTCGGAAATCAAGCTACATACATGGTATGAATCTTACATGAGATTAGTATAACCAATGAACTGTTTCAACTAACTTTGAATGGATTATTTTGTTGAATAATCTTGTCATATTTAATTTAATTGTAATAAATTAGTATAACCAATGAACTGTCTAAACTAACTTTGAATGGATTATTTGTTGAATAATCTTGTCATATTTAATAATTTAATTATAATAAGGCATGGTTTATAATAGTGATTGTAGTTTCATTTCTTCTTCTTATTATTATTATTTTTAAATTATTGATTGGAGAAGCTCATTTTCCAGTCCAGTATGAAGAGCTGTGTAAATTTGTATAAAATGTTTAAATCTTAAATTTTCAGAAATATTTTAACAAAATATTTAAATAAACTATTTGAAGATTTATATTAACTAATTTATATTGATATCAACTCATATATATTTATATATACAATGTTAAAAGAAAATATTTTAATATTATATATAAAAAAATATTCAATGTGAGTTAGTAATAAAATATTTTAATACCAATTAATATTGACATATACATTAAAAATATATATATTAATAATAAAAAATCATTTTAATTTGCACTATAAAATGTTTTGATGTACATATTAAGTAAAATATTTTAATCTCAATTATGTATATATTATATATCATTTTAAAAAATTATGTATACATCATGACAAAATAAGTTTTATGGTTAAAACGTATATCTGGTCCTATATATACTCTATATAGCATTCAAATATGCAATTTAAATAATGAAAAATAACATATTGTATTTTACACTCTAAAGAAGTTTATACATGAAGAAATTTGATCCCTCTCTACTCATATTAAATCCTTACTTAAAAATGAATTTATGCTAATATATAGAGTCTTTTATTTTTTTAGATTACATATAAAAACAAACTTTACAACATTATAAACAACTTTTAAGACATTATAACTATTCATAAATGAATACCAGAAATGTGAAAAGGAGTTTCATTAAACATAAAATTGCACTACTACATATTTTAGTAGGTTTTTTTTAATGTATCTTTGTGACAAAGTATGTGATTTGAATGTAGAGTTTTAAGTCACCCTAATTTTCTTTTAAGATATGTTGATTTAAATGAAAGGTTTGAGGTGCTTAAATGTAATAATTAAGATAGCAAAAATTATTATATTAATTAGAATATAGTAATAAAATAAATATTTAAAATTGTTTAGATAGTAAAATATTTTCTCTAAAATATATGTACTATATTCTCTTATAAAATGTAAAATATCTTTAATTAAAATCATATTCTCTTATAAAATGCAAAATATCTTTAATTAAAATATGTATGTATTGTGTGAAGAAATTCTTTTTATAAAATGTGAATAGTAGGACCTACACTATACATACAATTTAATTTAATTTAAAATTACTAAAAAAATTATTAATAAAATTTTATATCCATTAAATTATTATTTTTTTAAATAACATAAAATCTATCCATTTCAAAATATATAATTCAAATTATTAACACTATAAACTCGCCATATTTGGTGTCACAATAACAATAATCTTTAAGAACTTTCAAATGACATTTGATTCCTACTTTTTCAACATATCAATCTCAATATTTAATTGTCATATTTTTAAACATGTCATTGGTGTTCAAACATGTACAACACTCATCATATATAAATTGTATGCCAACAAACACATTTCATTTTGTTGTTTCCAAGTACCATGAAAAGATATGATTTAAAAGGTTCGGTGGACAATGTTTTTATCTCTTTTAAATTAGGTGAAGGTTATAATCTTAGTTTAGAAAAACACTTTATTGTTTATGTTATGATTTAAATGGTCTATGGTCATTTGATGAAGCTTTTGAATACTTTAAATGGTCATTTATGATGATGAAATTCAAAGGTTAAAATTTGATAGGGTTATTCGAAAAAATTATTGATAGTAGTTTTTATGCATCATGTTTTAGTCTCTATTGTTGAAAACCAAAAGGAAATTGTAATTTAAAAAAAAGAGATATGTTAAAGTTAATATTTATTTATTATATTGCTTACTAAGAGACATTGTTATTATTAGATGTTTTGAATCATATATTTAAGTTATTGTTTGTTAAAAAACAATGTATAAAACTATATTGTTGGGTGTAATTTTCATAGAGTTTGTTGCACTACAAAAAATGATGCTTCCTACAAGTTGACCTATCATGTTGACTACGATGGTTGAGTGAATTCCATGTTAGCCTCCATTACTCATGTATATGGAGCTAGCCATGTGTGGACTTTCAAGAAGACGCTAGAAGGTCCAAAATTGTACTTCTAGGTGAGCGTTGAGGTAGTCAAATCTTACCCCTAGTTGGCCATTAGGCTATCTCAAATACTGAGCCACTTGGAATAGTAGGGATTATGTTATACCCTCTTGCATTTTTTGCTCCATAGTGGAGAAAAGCAAGTGGGGGTGTGAAGTTAGAAAACATAATAGAGGGGTTGAAAGCTCTATAGTAGCCTTACAGGCAACAAGTCTCAAGCAACTCCAAGACTCAAGCAACTCCATAGACAATGCCTATTCTTTTGTACTTGCATGTTTCCTTACCCGAGAAAAGAGAGAAAAACATCCTCACCTTCTAGATGGGTTTTCTCCTGTAAGGGTTTCCCAGGGAAAATCTTGTGTCTATTTTGGGTGGTGTGTGTATTTCTTTCTACTTTCTATTTCTTGCATTTCAACTATTTTTTTTAATTAAATAGAGAGTTAGTTACCAAAAGAATATGAAATATAAAAGAAAAGTTAACTTACATAGTATAACTTTTAGTATTTTTGACGAACTATTCCAATGGAATATACATGGTAATTTACAACTCAATAGGAACCATCCTCTCATATTAAATTTGTCTATATCTCATGGTAATTGGGGATAGTTGTTGGAAGAATGTGGGCCCATGGTCTTATAACTCATACAACATGCTATTGTAGATATAGAAGTACCTTGACAAATTGCATGGGGGGGATTCGAAGAAAAAAAAATGGATGGAGTTTCGTGGTGAGTGCAACTTTGATATTAAACATACTAGATGGAAGGATAAAAAGGTTAGTAATGCACATAATAGAAAAGTACATACAATGATCCAGATTTATGTAGGAACACAATAAAAAACATAAATACACATAAACGCAAATATGCAACAGAAATAAAACTTCATTTCATTAATATCAAATAACTTAAATATGCTTACAGACAGAATGTAAATAAACAAGCTAGGGCACTGGTAACTTATCTCTGAGAAGAGATGTGGCGACTATAAGCCTCTGAACTGTGTTACAATGAGGCTCAAGGGAATTTTTTATTATTGAACAATAAAAGAAAACCCTAAACAACCAAAACCCTGACCCAAGGAGATGTAACACTAAGAGTTTATGGGACCCGTTGGGGTTAGTTGGGTTGCCAACTTCCCGGGGTCATAACTTGGTTAGATTATATATGTTTGGCGCGTATGATACCTCATTGGAAATATCTCTCTGAGGACTACATGTTTTGTCACGTCCCCTGCCTCTGGCTATGGGACTGCATCAGACCTCAAAAAAACGTCGTTTAGAGGGTCAAAACTGCTCCGGAAGTTTAGGATTGAAAAACTGCTAAAAATAGTAAATGTTGCTATAAAAACGGAAACTGATGAAACTGATTGGAAGTCTAGGTGGAATAGGTAGGTGGCCACCAATATCCACTTGGATCATTCCTCCTCCCTTAGGATGCAATGGTCCCCATTGCATGCAAAGCCTCCATGAGGTGAGGAAATTTCTGCTGAACCACTTGCCCTGGTGAAGGTGTTGGCCTGATTTGAAAACTTGATATAGTTGGATCCTCTGATGGAGGGTATTCTTGATCTGTGTATCCATGATCCAATGAGTCATGGTTTGTTCCATGCAGTCTAGGTTTAACTCTGTTGATGTGAGTTGTTCTGCCATGTCGGATGTGTCTAGTAGAGGTGGAAAGTAGGGTCGAAGTGTAGAAATTATACAAACATATGTATATCAATGGATTCAATCTGATCTAACAATGTACTAAAGCTAGATATTGAATCGCTTCTACAAATGAATTGCGGAAATTAAACACAATCGCTAATCACATGAAGCAAAGAAAGAATCAAATCAAACCACAACACATATAATTTCCTGGGGAAAGCTTGTTGCTCAAAACCCCTCTATCTTCTATTGTAAATTAACCATGGAATCATGAAAAAATTACACTACACTCTTCTCACAAGAGTCTCCTGCAATCTCACAACTGTCTCACACTGTCCTGGACAAAAACTGAGCAACACTTAGCCAATTTTCAGCCTCTAAACAAGCTGCCTTGCTTGCACAATTCTTGATGAATGCAATCTCTAATCTTTAGGAATTTTGGCCTTCCTAAACTGCGCAAGGATCATGGGCACTCCAATGGATGTCTGGTTGCATGCAAGCAACCTACTAATCACACAACTGACAGTTAACCTCCCTTTTACCTTTGTCTCAACTGGGTCTCCACTGGAACTGACATGCATGCAGCTAATAATAGTAAATCATCAGTTGCATGGTAGATAAATGATTGTGAATTAAATAATATTTAATTCACTTAATCTCTCACTAGTGCAACAAACAGTTACAACTAATTCAACTGACTTTAACTCACATAACTGAGTTAATTGATTACTCATGCATTAAACTAATGCACCAACTACAACTCGAACTCCATATCTAATAGAATTACTCTGCATGCCTCACCAACTACCCTCAACTCGAAATACATGAGCTAATTGAGTTTATCACACTATGTTAACTATTACAAGTGATCATGAGATAAGATTACATTTTATTGTCCATTTTAACTAAGGGAAAACTAAAATAGACACTACACCAAATTTAGCACACACTAGTGTAGGTGCTGCTAAGACCTATTGGTCCCACACTGGTGTAGGTGCTGCAATTTCTTATTGGACTTCAACACTCCCTATCAACAAGAAAGGGATTATCTGCCACCTCGATCCTCCCTTTATGGTATTCGAATTTTCTCTTGGTGAGCGCCTTCGTCAGAATATCTGCATCTCGATCTTCTGTGGGAATGTACTGAAGTAACATTATGCGCCTCTGAATACAATCTCTGAGATGGTGGTATCATATGTCTATGTGCTTGGAACTATCATGAAACACGTGATTAACCGAGAGTTTAATGCAACTATTGTTGTCACAATGTATCACTATCAGATCCATCTGAGAACCAAACAAACCAACCAGGATCTTTCTCTTCCATATGGCCTCACATGCAGCTTGAATTGTTGCCATGTACTCTACCTTGGCTAAACTGAGTGCCACAGATCGCTGCTTCCTGTTGTACCAAGAAACTGCTATCGATCCTATGCTGAAGATCCCTCCTGATGTTCTCTTTCTGTCTGATGGAATGCCTGCCCAATCTGCATCCATGAAGCCTTGAATCTTCACTCACTCCATCCGTCTATACCATAATCCATACTCTGTAGTGCCCTTGAGATATCTCAAGACATGCTTCCCCGCCTTCCAAAATAGCTTGGTCGACTTAACCATAGCTTGACTCAGCTGCTTAACTGCGTAGAAAATGTCTGGTCTGGTGTTCACTAAGTACATCAGTGAACCTACTTACTTCCTGTAGACAATAATATCGACTACTTCTCCTGAAGTAGCATCCTCTTTCCTCCAATTTTCTGAAAGAGGGGTGTCCATGGGTTTACATCTCTCCATGTGAAACTTACCCAGTATCTCTTCGGCATACTTTCCTTGAGAAACAAAAAGTTCACCATCCCGCTGCCATATTTCCAAACCAAGGAAATAGTGAAGGAGTCCCATGTCCTTCATTACGAACTCCCTTGCAAGATCCTCCTTGCATGAGTGTATCAGCTGCTCATCACCTGTCAAAATTAGATCATCAACATAAAGTACGATAATCAAAAGCTTACCATCAACCACAATCTTGTACAGGTTTGCATCAACTTCACTTTTAGTGAAGTCCAACCCGGTGAAATAGCTATTAATATGAGTGTACCAAGTGTTACCACTCTGCTAGATTCCTAAAGCTGAAGAAGGAATCCCAACAGAGGTAACCATAGACCAAGCTTTTGGCTTGATAGATAGCCCTATCAAGTCGGAGAGGGCTCTCTCCAAAAGGTCACAACCAAGAGGGCTAGAGGAATTAGGGTTTTTATGCTAGATATTGAGTGCAAGGTTTGTTTTGATTTGATTTGGTTGGGTTATCACTGGATGAAGAAATCAGGTCAAGGAAAATGAGATAGGGTTGTAAGGATCAATGGGGCAAGGTAGGCATAAGGCTTATCACTTATAGATGATTGTGATGGAATGGTTTTGAGACTGAAGAGAAAGATAGGAAAACCATGGGAGATGTATTCTTCCTAGACAGAGGAAAATGGACAAACTATGATCAATTCCCCAAAACAAAGCATGAGCAAGCATGTGTTTTGATTATCAAACTTAAAAGAGATCATACCATAGAGATGAAGTGAAAATGAATACAATACATTCTAACATATGATACTGAAGGAAAAACAATGATAAAAATCATACCACAAGTATCCAAAAAAGTAGCTGCAACTCCTCTTTATTAGCTGGCCAAACAGAGTACAACAGTTTCCTTGATCAAAGAAAACATACAAATTGATTCCAACCCTTGCTAAGAATGAAGAAAAGGACTAAATAGACATCAAAACCACATTCACTCATCCTCAGGGGTCGAATCCATGAGGTGAGGAAGAGATCCACAAGATACTAAACTTAAAGCTGAAGTATAAGATGGTCCAAGTGACTCATTCCTAATTACATTCAACTAATTCATTATGACTAAATGATGAACTTTATCCAATGAATCTACCCCTAGATAACTCATCCTTGACGTAATTACATTTAATATGATGAATTACATAAGTATAAATATGATTTATTGAAGAAAAGTCAAAATTTCATAGAAACTTGGAAAAAATCAGCAAATCGGTCATTTGCGCCCTCCACTGTGCATTTGCACCCCGGCAGTGTAATTTGCGCCATCTATGTTCAGGACCACTTTTGGCTGACCTAAAGGTGTCCAAATCAAACCCAAGATGGCTTGTTGGAAAACCCTTCTTGTCCTCTTTCTGAATATGCCTCAAGTTCTGAAAATGAAGGTCATTTGTCCCCTCAAAAAGTCATTCTCCCAAGACTAGTATTTGCACAATGCCTAGGTCAAAAAAGGGGCAGAAAGGTGATTTTTTGATGGTTTTTTGAGCTTTTCACCTATCAAAAGTGAAAACAAGGCTGGAAACATGGTTTTCTGAGATGATTTGGTTATTAGGAATCCAATGGTGCCTTTCTTTCCCTCAAAAAGTGCCCCAATTATTTGTGTAGCGCCGCAAATGCCCAATTTTCTGCTAAATGTCTGTCTCAAAAAACACATGAATTTCTATATTTTGCCAAAAAGTTAGGAAACACCTCAAAATTTTTGGAATGGCTGATGATGATGTATCTAGGCTTGGAGGGAAGCCTCAGCAATAATGTCCAATTTCTTCTTCTCCTCCATGTCAAATCTTCAATTTTTGCATTAGCACTTTTGAGTTTGGCCAATGCAATTTTCTCCTTTAGTGCATAATGTTTGACCTTCCTCCTCAATAGGTCATTATCCTTATTTTCCTTTTCTATCATCTTCTCCAAATGTGGATTGGCTCTATCAAGCCATGGCTTCCTATTCTCATTGATCACAATAGCAAGCTGCTCATTTAGGGTTAGCTGATCAGCAAGCTCAACTTCCCTTTACCTCTCTAGAGCTAGAGCTCTTTTCAGCCCTCTAGTTCTAGGTCTATGTCTTGGTACTTGTTCCTCATGTTCATCATCAAGTAAGCCATACTTCTCCAATGTTTCATCTAGCATGGATTTGGCTTTTTCTGCCTCCCTTTGAGCAGTGAAATACTTGACCTCATCAATGACCTGCTTAGTCTTCAATTGCTCAGTTTCTTGCTCAAGGAAGTTTATGACATATATGGCCCTGTCAAGATTAGTTTCAAGTTCCTTAATCTTGGTATCATTACTAGTTGCATGAGTGATTTTTTCATCTTCATCTTCATCTAGGTCAACAAAGCTAAAATTCTTGTTCCGTTTCATGACTGTCCTCCTCATCATGAATGATTGGCTCAATGACCTTCTCTTTACCTTTGTCCACCTGTTGTGTTGTTGTAGAAGGCATGGCCCCTTCCACTCCATGTGGAGCAAACATAGGCCTGAAGCCTCTTTGGTAGGTTTTTGGAAATGGCTCAACCTCAACCATACTAGCCCACTTAGGCTCAATGTCCTCAATCCTGCTAGGTGACCCAAAATCATGATAAGATGGAGATGGAGGATCATGCTGAGATGGAGATGAAGGAGGTGAAGGGGATTGATCTGATGATGATGAATGTGCCATGGGATGAGATGGAGGGATGGAAGTGGATGGCTGGGATGATGAAGGGACATTTTGTACATTCCGAGTGGATGGATCTTTGAAAATGTCATTAGCTATGAAGGTGATCCATGCAATATTTAGTTGATTGAGATGGTGGAGGACTATGATTTTTATGAGGGAATGATGAAATAGACTTCTCATTTGCTGTTCATACTCCTTCTGGGAAATGTATGCCATCTTCTATATACTCCGAAAAAGATAATAAGGTATGTTGAGCATCCTTACCCTAGTGAAATGCATTAAGAGCCAGATGTGATAGGAATATAGCCTTAAAAATATGCTTTCATATGAAAAGTATTTCATGATTATCTTCATCATTGGGGCATATATTTCTAGGAGGTGATAAAAAGGAAATAACCTCTTTGTTTGATTTTGGTGTCTTGGTTTTAGGAAGAAGTCAAAGTCCTGTTTCTTTAACTTACCTTTCTTGAACCACTTCTCCCCAACATTTGGGATCCCAGTAGCATCTGAAATAATAGCAGTGGATAAAGTGAAAGTGACACTAGCTAATGTAACTTGGTTGTCATGGAGTCCAGATATGAAAAGTATAGTCAACATGGGACAGTGTTGGACCCTCTAAATTTTCTCACAAAAATCATAACAACCCACATGTTTGAAACATGTCATAGTCAATGGAGAAGCTAAGAGTTCCCTGGTGTTGGTAGGTTCAGTTCTGAGCACTCTTCCTCCTCTATGTGGCCTCCTCACCTTTGTTTCCTCTCCTTCACTGAATGGTGTGTTTTATTCCTTTGTTGCCATGGTGTTTTTGTCCAAACACTAGGGATTAGGAAAGGGAAATGAGAAAGGGAAATGGGAAAGGGAAAATGAGGGAGATGTTTGATAGGGATATGTGAAATAGGGAGGGGATAGGGAGTAATGATATGCTAGATTTAGGATAGGGATTTAGGAAATGGGAGCCTAGGTAGATGTAACACCTAGGGCTTAGGGTTTTGGGAGAAAATTATAAGAAAAGGGAATTTTGCAAATGAGGGTTTGGGAATGGGGTTTTATAAGTGTGGGAAGGATGCAAAGGGCAAGGGAGTGAATTTTGAGATTTTTCACAAGTGTAATGGGATATTAGGAGTTTTCTTCAATTTAAACACCAAATTACAACCTCAATTTACAAGACTTCAACACATAAGCTTATGAAAATGGATTTTCATGGCATGAGCATCTTACTGGTTTGCTGGAGGTCAATGACTGAGTTGGTGGAGCTATGAAGACAATTTCTCACCACTTGGACACTTTCTAAAGCTTGCTGGTCATTTGCGCCATGGACATAGCATTTGTGCCCTTGCCTACACATTTGTGCCCTTGACTACACATTTGTGCCCTCTGCTGAGTATTTGTGCCATGAACTGGGTATTTGCACCCTCGTTTCAATGTTTGCACCCTGCATTTAACATTTGTGCCTTGCCTTCTGCTCTTTTGCCAATTTCGCTCAGAAATTCAAAAATTTGGTCTCTTACAATGCTTGCTTGATGTTTGGAGGAGGAAAATGAAATTGAATTGATGTTAATGAGTTATAAATAGCTAAGTGAATTTGAATTTGAATTGAAAAACCCACTTTTCTAATGTCTCATTTCACTTTTTTGAACACTTTATATAATTACCCTTTCATTTGATTTTTCTTCTTTGCAGGATGATGTCGCTGGTGTTTGATAATTTTATCTTTCAGTTTGACATGTATGATTTGAGTTAGCTGCTAGGGAAATAACTTATATATATAGGAAGCATAAAATTACATTAAAAAATGAAATAATTCAAAAACTATGTTTTTGAATAAAATTATATATTAGTATGAAAATCATACTTTAAAACCAAAATTACAACTTTAAAAAGGATATTTACATGTTGATAATCCTCTGCAGATAATAATGAAATGTTTATTGAGTCACTCTCACACCTTTTGCTGACCTTATTGAGATGAAATGGTGCATTTTGGACCTTGAACAATGAAACCTAATGACCTAATGAGACCTTGAATGACCTGACTCCATGGTTGACTTTGACTGACATAAGACATAGTGAAATGAGCTTTTCAAAAGTTTTTTTATGCTCTGTAAGACATGAAGGTGGGTCAGCAAATGTGAAAATTTGAGGGAGAGGTTTTATGACTAGGGCTACCATCAGTGAATCAATTTTTTGCATGAACTAATTGGAATCATAAAAAATTCTGAGTGGGAACCTCAAAATGAATATAAAAAGAATAATTTTGATCACTGATGGCATCATGTATATTCTGACACTAACACCAAGAACGAGG
This sequence comes from Pinus albicaulis, assembly GCA_034641835.2. Lineage (NCBI taxonomy): Eukaryota > Viridiplantae > Streptophyta > Pinopsida > Pinales > Pinaceae > Pinus > Pinus albicaulis. The sequence goes on along the minus strand of CM076578.1, from coordinate 216,299,923 downwards.
TCTTGCTTCAACCCATACAATGCTCTCTTGAGTCGACACACATGCGACTCACTATCAAAGATTTCGAAACCTTCTGGCTGCTCTATGTACACCTCATCCTCAATAACTCCATTGAGAAACACAGTTTCCACATCCATATGATGAATGCGCCACCCCATCTACGGTGAGAGTGCAAGGATAGATCTAATGGATGAGTACCTCGTGACTAGTGCAAAAGTCTCATCATAGTCAATCCCCTCAACTTGTGAAAATCCCCAGGCCATAAATCTGGCCTTGTACTTCTCCACACTCCCATCAACAACTTGTTTTAACTTGTAGATCCATCTAGATCCAACCACTGTTTTGCCGATTGGTCTTGGGACAATCTCCCATGCACTTTTCTTGACGATGTTGTCATATGCCTCTACCATTGCATCAACCCAAATTGGTTGTTGCACTGCTTCTTGAAAGGAATATGGTTTTGTCACAATACACTTGCTCATAATATCCATGTATCCATTAAACCTGTCTGGAGACTGTCTCTATCTGCGCAGTGAAGTAGGGGCTCCTACATTCTCTGTTGCATCAAGTCTCAATCTATCAGCTTCAATGGTGCGCCTTCTACCATTTCTGGTGGATGGTTATGCATGAGTGTTTTCCACCACTCCATGATCCTCCGCATGTAGCTGCTCCACATTTTGAGGTTCATTCTTTGGAACCAAGAGTTCCTCCTCTGCATGCAAATCCAGCTCCCTCTTAAGGGACAATCGCATGGATTTCTCCTCATCAAATGTTATATCCCATCACACAACAATCATTCTGTTGTTTGGAAAATACACCCAATAGTTGTGGGGAGTTTCAGTGTACCCCAAAAATATCCCAATATCAACTGTTGATTCTAGCTTATTCCTTGCGTCTTTGGTCACATTCACATAAACAGATGAGAAAAAAATATTAAAATGTGAAACATCAGGTTTCTTACTAGTAAAAGCCTCTTTTGGTGTACTCATGCCAAGTATCTGATGAGGACAACAGTTTTGCACAAATATCATTGTGTTGCATACCTCCGCCCACAGATGCAATGGTAGGCCCTGATCATGCAACATCGCTCGTGCTGCACCCAAAATTGTTCTGTTCTTTCTTTATATGACCCCATTTGCTGTGGGTTATGAGGCATAATCAGTTCTCTCCGAATTCCTTCTTTGCTGCAGAAGTTCTTGAATTCATTGGAGATGTACTCACCACCATTGTTTCTCCTAAGAGCCTTCACGTGCTTCCCTGTGTCTTTTTCCATTAGTTCTTTGAACTCAAGAAACTTTGAGAACGTCTGATCTTTCTTTTACATGATGTAGATCCAAAAATTTCGAGAAAAGTCATCAACAAATATCACATAGTACTTATGCTTTGCTGTCGAAGTAGTAAAGAATGGTCCACACGTCTGAGTGAAATCTCTCAAGGATTTCTGAAGCTCAGTTCTCCTTCTTGTGAAAAGTGGCCTTTGCATACTTCCCCATAGTACATCCCTTGCATGTGTCTGACTATGCAAGTGTACCCTTGGGAAGACCCGTAGAAATCTGCTGCATGACCTTCAAGGCTCCATGGTGAAGATGGTCCAATCTCTTGTGCCATAACTCACCCTCATCCTGACTCACCACTTTTTCCGCCTTACCCATAAATGCTGCGCAACCATATACATCAAGTTTATAGAGATTCTTAACTCGAATCCCAATCTTCTTGGTTTGTCGTGCTGTTTTGTGTTGCAAGAAATCTTTTCCTTCACTGAAAAAACATCATAGCCTCTATCCTCCAACATTGCAATTGAGACTAAATTTTTCTTCAAGCCTGGTACATGCATTACATCTTTTAATTGAAAGGGTTTACATGACTGTCTCTGGAAGGTAATGGTACCAATCTCGGGAGCACTGTATCGCCTGTCATCACCCATTTCGATATGCATCTGGAGGTCCTTTTCCTCCAATCTACTGAAAATTTCTTTGTCTCCCATCATGTGAAAGGATGCACCACAACGATCCCATTGCACTTGACACCATGCATGCAATGAGCGAGAAGTCAAGCTCAAATTGTGAGGCCAAAGCCTCACCAGCTGCAAATCCTGAAGCCTTCTTGTTCTTCTTCTTTTGTGGACAATTAGTGGCATAATGTCCATGCTTGTGATAGTGAAAACACTTCACTCTGGACATGTCGCGCTTCTTGCCATCTTTACTGGACTCAGATTTGGAATGGAGTTTCTTTCCTTTCCCCTTCTTCGCCTTGGCAGCCAAAGCACAATCTTCTTCATCTTCATTCTTAGATGAAGATCCATCTCTGGTATTCCGCCTGAATTCTTCTTGCACCAAATCCGACCAAAGTCGTTCCCAATCTGACAGCTTTTCCCTTCCATTGACAGAGTTCTGATAACTATGCCAACTCTTGGGAAGTCCTTATGCATATATGCTTAAATAGCTTTCATTTTTTGTTTTTGTTTTTCTTACTCCATCTTCATCAACATGTCTAGATACATCACCACGATCGGGGAAGGGAATTGAACCTGTGATGAGTGCTATAACAACCCGCCTCATAGTTTAATCAAGACCCCACAGACGAAATAGAAAATGAATGTTAGAATTCAAAAAATAGATTGAATGATAAAATTCAAAGGTCAAAGAAAACAATTGAGATAAATAATGAATATTTTAAATTTACAAATGGTAATTAATGAATTAAAAATAAATTTTTATTATGAATTAACAATTGAGGTTAATGAATAATTAATAAGAAGTTAGAAAAAAAGTAAATAACTATTAAAGTTATTGTGTAATTAATAAGAAAAAATTAACAAAAATAAACCATTTAATGAATAACTTTAATGAGTAATTAATAAGAAAATAGAAAAACTAATGAATAAATACCATATAATAGACTGTCAAAAATTATTAAAATATTATAATGAATAAATACCATAAAATAGATGGTCAAAAATTATTAAAATATTATATACTGAGAAATAAATATGAAAACGAAAAGAGAGGGTGGAGGGTGTGTGGTAGATTAATAAAGAATAAATGATAGATTAATACACAAATAACAATGAATAAGGAAGAGGGGGGAAATTTAAATTCAATAAGGTAAGATAAATTTAAAAAAAAAGAACCCAATAGGAAAAAGGGTAAATTAATGATCAAAATTATGAATGAGAGGTTTCCAAAAACCACAACAATACTATGATTATGTATTATGGAAGCCTACACTCTTTTTAGCATAATTTTTTTTTATTTTAAGGATAAATTTAAGTTGAAAATACTTAATTTATATGTTAAAGATGGAATTAATACTAGAAGAAAGTTTTATAACGAAGTTAAGTATATATTTAGAAGAGGAATATATTATCTTATCTATTTAATTATTTTATAAGAATTGAGTTTTTTTTTTAAATGCTATTAGATACTCAATTTTATTTTAAATGCTATTAGATATTAAAGAAAAACATTATTATATATTATGTTTAATTTTTAATTTTAAAATTAATATAAAATTAGATTAAAAAATTATAATAATAAATTATTTATTTTAATTATTGTTAAAATTATAATTTATATAGAGAAATAGTTAAATATAATGTTTTTGAGAAAATATAGTTTTTAATTTCATATATGAAATTAAATTAGAAATATGTAATTTTTTTTTAAAATGGAATTATATGTTAGAAGAAATCTTTATGATGGTTGCTGAAGCAAATCATCTTATCTAGACCACCTCAGTACAAGAATTTAGCACTTTTATTCAAGGAAAAAACCACTTTAGTATAATAATTTAGCACTTCTATGTGAAAATGAAATTAGATATTCTACAGTGAGCCAATTACATGATTTAAAACTTTGATATACGAAAATTTTGTAATGGCCATCAGCAAGCATATCATCTATCCCACTTTGCTATAAAAAATTAAGGCACACTATAGATCGAGCAGAGGAAGATAAATTTTTGTTTATGATTAGTTGATCAAATTTTCTCTTGAGGTTTGAGAGCACAACCTCCATCCAGTGAACTAATAGGAGCTTCTGTAAAGGTAAGTACAAAAAAACTTTCACTTAGACTGAAATGGGTGTGTTCAAAGATGGGCTGGGAAGCATATATATGATGATCCAGTTGTTAGTTGTAAAGTTAGTTGTTTCATTGGTGTGGCTCTCTGCTATTGCTGTAGCACAGCTCGAATTAAGTGACACTGTGACAGGATCAGTTAATTTAACTTATGTGAGGCTTGCCTGCTTAGGCAATCTAGCACTAGCTTGTTAAGAGGAAGATTTTATTTGGAAATGGGTACCAGGGATCTCATGGCCACCCTTACAGGTCCCAAAATCAGAGACATAAATAAGTTTGGACTTACCACCACACAAGCGTAATATTGTCAATGGATACATCCAATTCCTGCATCCAGTAATTCATGAAATATAATTGCAATGCCCATGATGTGGCCTCTATACTGCTCCAATGTGCTCCTTTAAAAGATGCATTAACATCTCCTTCAATCCAAATTCCATCCGAATGTGCAGATGCCATTCAAGAGATTTGTTCACGTAACATCCCTGGATGCAATTGTAATTGCATTGTATTCAGGACAGTCAGAGATATCACAATCTTACTTGGTAAGAGGATGCCTGGAACACTACAACAAGCGTCTGATACCCTGTGCATACTGCCATCTCTGCAGTGCATAAGAAGTGGTTGCCATTTGTTCAATCATGTGGGGGACATTTCCAACGTGGAATTCCCTGCAGTCTGTGAAATGCTTTATTTTGAATTTAAGCCACCCATCCAAGAAATTCCTATTTGCATCTGCATTTCACTGCATCCTGCAGCCACTGATGACTGGACAAGCCTGCTGATGAGATCTTTCAAGTCTAAAGACCAGGAAGACAGAGGAGTCACAGTCATGGCTTCTGATACCCTGGAAAACTACCTAGATCGGAGCAGAGGAGGTAGACTGGAAGAAGTATTCTACAGAACTACCTCCTTAATAGTGCCAAGGTTTGCAGAAGTATTAATCAACCTTGTACTGACTGGTTGGTTCAAAGTGGATGGCTTCTCTAGTGCCCTATTAGCGAGAAGGGCAATAAGCCATTACATCGTGGAGAGTAAAGGAAATGGGCATTAAGCCAATGTGTTTCTAACCAGTGTTGTGGTCAAGAGTACTGCAGATAACTATAATAGTTTATTTAGATCTTTAACCTTGTAGGAGTCTCCTTTTCTAGATTAGTTATTTTTTTATAATTGAACCTTATAACGTAGATTATTAACCTTAATAAAATAAAATTTTATTGAATTATGATTATAATATATATATAAAATAAATTAATAAATATATAAAAATTATAAACTTTGGTCGTTTCTTTTCTAGAAAGCTACTTTTACCTATATTTATGGTCTTAGTCTTTTTCTCAATTTCTTCATTCAAGAAAGTCCTGATGATGGATCCCCGTTGGGATTCGAAACGTCGACACTCGTTTTCTAGCAATGTGAATAATCTAAGAAGTTTTTTAAAAAATGATCACCACATGAGTTTAAAAACCAAAACACTAGTATTTGCCAAGTGCTGAGGTTTAGATGTAGTACTCTTCTGAACCTCAGAACTTGATTTTCTCTGTTGCTTGGATTGTGCTTGCTGCATTAGAAAGCGGCGTTGGAAAAATTTAATAAAATAGACTCCATTCCACCCTCAAAACCTAAAGTTGTTGCGATAATAACAGTCATATGTATTGGCTTGGGTATGGACTGTTTGGAAATGTTTTCCAAGAAAATTAGTGGGAGAAAAAAAATTCTGCTTAGGGTAGTGATAGTTTTATAGATCAATTTCATTGCAACAGCCAGCGCACTTTTAGGAGCTTTGGGTACAAAGGGCTTTGGAACATGGCACTATAGTGCTCTGCAAGCCCTAGTTTGGGCGAAATGGGGAATTGGGTGTTATCTACTGGGAGAGTATTCGCCCGAATATGTTCACAGACCTTCCAGGTCAACAACGATGCGTAGTGGACTTGAAAGTCTCGCATACTCCACCAGGTGGATTGACAACTGAATTAAGGTGTATTCTTCTGCATTCTTGTTCAATGCTCTCTTGTCTGCACTTCGTGGCATGCAAGCATAATATCCATGGAAGGAAGCCTGTGAGATCATTGTGGTGTACTTTTCTTAGCTGCAACAATTCGGTATGCCAGATCTTTTTGTGGTATCTTCTGCATTCTTATGCAATGCTGTCTTAGCTGTAGCATGGGCCATATGGGAGTAATGTCCATGGAAGAATAGAAGATGAAGTTCGTCTGTGTAACAAGCTTTTTTATTTTCTATTTTTAATATATGTAAATTTAAGGATAGATGATGAAGTTTGTCTGATTCTTCCTACTGTGTAACAAGCTTCTCTTTTTTGTTAGATCTTTTTGTTGTACTTTTCTGCATTCTTGTCAGATCTTTTGTAGCTTGGATATGTGAAAGTAATGTCCATAGATGGACACATGATGAACTTTGTCTGAATTTTTTTTAATGTGTATAAATTGAATGTTGTCAAATCTTTTTTCTGTAATCCTCTGCATTATTGTGCAATGTTATCTTAAGCAGTAGTTTGGGGCATGTGAGAATAATGTCCATGGAAGGATAGATGATGAAATTTGTTCGACTTTTTCTACTTTATAACATGCTTTCTTTTTAATGTATGTAATATTTTGATTCAGTACATATATTTAGTTTAATACCGGGAAAAGTGATTTGAACCTGAACTTTTTTCATACAAGATCAATTACGAGTAATTCCAATATAGCAAGTCTATCTAGCAAGCTATAAAAGTGAACTTTTTTCATACAAGATCAATTACGAGTAATTCCAATATAGCAAGTCTATCTAGCAAGCTATAAAAGATGACAAAATTGCAGGGTACCTTGCCAAGGACATTGACTTAAATCTGTCAGTTGAGGAGCCATATCTATAAGAGGTTGTCAACTTCAGAAATCAGGCTGCATACTTGCTATGAATCTTAGTGAAGATTACTTGAATTAATTTATACTTCTTGGACCTTGTCCTATCTAACTTAACTGTGATAAGACATTGTTTCAATAACAGTGATTCTTGTTTCATTAGTTTTTAATTAATTTTTTTCTACTAGTTATATAAAATTATCTTACACAGTTTATTAAATAGATTTTTTATCACCTGTAAATTTCAAAAAAATGGTGGTTTTTCAAGTTGGCCCTTTAATAATCAGAGGTTTGAAATCAGAAGCAAGATTGCTGCGTTTTAATCAATTTATGTTCAATTTTGTTAAACATGTAGTGAGTACGATTTGAAATGCCTCAAACTGAAAATAGATACAGCATATAATTGATCTTCTTAATTGTTTGTAGTGTGTACCTCCAACGCCATGGCGTGACTTTATATGTTGGACACTTGTTTCTTTTCTAGTGTTTTTTACTTTCAATATAGCTTTTGAGAAACTGTACGCTTATGGCTGTCATGGCTATCGGATGGAGTTTGTTGTGTCTGGTGCAATAGGCTTTTAATTGAAGAAAATTGTATAATCTTCAAGGTGCTTTAAAGCTACATATGGCTCGCATTTGTATAATATTTATGCATGATAATATTTGTATAAAAGTTTTATTTAAAATTGGTATAAAAATAATTGGAATTGCATATTTTTCAAAGAGTTTTATTTAAACCGTGTAAAAATAGTTGGAATGGTGTTTACATTTGATGCATTTTGTTTTTTGGCATATTTTTGTGTTATGAGAGTTTTATTTAAAATGTGTAAAAATAGTTGGAATGGTCTTAACATTTGATGCATTCTGTTTTTTGGCATATTTTTTTATTATGAAATATTTTTGAAAATTTTAATGTTTGAATTTTGGCTTGTGTGATCCATTGTTATTTTACAAAAATCTTTGGGTGATTTAAATTAGAAATAGGATAAAAAATAGTATGAAGTGCCTTAGTTTGAGTACTATGTTTTGTTGGTACCTATTCTTTCAAAAATAAGACCTTTGCACACCCTCCCCCATTGGGTGGGGTGGTGTAAACACATCCATGTAAGCGCATCCAGCATCTTTGGCATCACCCTTTTTCCGAGTGGTTGCTTTCTGTTTGAAACAGGACCCCGGGGTATCATGGTCCCTGATTGTGTTTGCGAATCATCTACTCTTGAAATACATTCATCACTCTCGAAATACATTCTATCAACCTTTTTCTTTTTGATAATGATTGTTAAAAGGAAAAGTCTTCTAGAAAATTCTGAGAACCTTTTTCTTTTGATAATGATTGCTAAAAGGAAAAATCGTGTATTGCCTATACTTTTTCTTTTTGAAATTAATTAATCCTTGGTTTGTTGAAATAAATTGTTAAAATTAAAGTGTACTTGGATCAATGAGCATTGGAGAGATGTATCACCCCCTTGTGTCCGCCCTTACTAATGCTTTATGATCCAACTCACAATCTGGTTCATCTAAATTATTAATCCTCTGAATCGGCAAGACACAAAGATCTTCAATTTGTTTCCTAGGATGTAGATGTAAGAGTTGGGAATTCTATATTTGTTATGGGTCTGAGCGCATTGAATGGTTTTAGGGGTAGAACAAATCGTAGCAGGATGAGACCAGCAACAGAACCCACAAGGGAAGAAACATAGACTACAACGCTCAGTTTTGGAGGACCTAGACTAGGGAATAGTGAACCAGACCACTCGCTAAAGAATCCAGGAGACCGCTCGCTAAAGAATCAGGAAAGTCGCTAAAGAATCCAAGATTGGACCTTTACATGGTTTTTAGGGTACGGATTGGAGCACAATTGGAGGTATTGTTAGGATGGTTATCCTTCGAAAGTTAAAATGCTTTCACTCGTGTATAAGTGGTTATTAATATGTTCTTGCCATGTGATTATTATGAAGTAATTTATGTTAGGGGCATATTGTAATGAAAATGAAACATGATGCTTAAAACCTTTTGATGAATAATGTTGTCAATTTAGAAGGGGAATGTGAATGCCTCTAGTAGATATGAATGTGAATATGCCTCTAATAGATATGAATGCACGGAAGAGATGAATGCATGGAGAAGACTCAATTTTCTTATTGCCTTGAGTAGGTCTAACACTACTTGGTTTACTTCAATTGGAAATCATGTTGGGAAATCATGTTATGGGTATAGTTTAGTTTAGAGATTAGATATGTGAAAGTTTTGAAATTAAACACAAAGGTCTCCTCGTTCTTCACACATCTGGCAGTACTAAAACCTGCTATAAAAAGAAGAACATGCTATGAGAACCTCATCTTTTTGCATACTATTGCTAGATGGATGTTCGAATGATGCTTTATTGAGCGACTAATAGGATATTTGTTGTGAGTGAAATCCATTGAGTGGGAACCTCCTAAGTTACCCATCTACTAGTGTACCCATCTCCTGCAAAACCCCATTGTAGGTTGAGGGTCTGTAGGGAAGAAGAGTACCCAAGGAGAAGGTAGGGAGGCTCACCAGAGAGTCAAGTAACAATCAGCTAAGTAAGAGAATTCAAGTAGAAGGATCCTAGGTCGCATGTCTACCTTAACAAGGTCGAGAAGTAGTTGTCATCTGGTGCTTGGTATTTGTAAAGTATTTATTTTATTTTTCCCCATGGAAAAATCGTAATTTTCATTAATAAAATAGTGAAAATTATATGTAGTAGATGTTGTAAATAATATCAAAAAATATGGTTGTTTATCTCCCAACAATCATCTATATAGAACTAACTGTTCAAAACTATCTGATATATCAAATCATCTTGAGATAAATATACACAATCAATTTTATTTTATTTTGTTGTAATGAGTAATTCCATTAGTTTATCTATTGCCTCAACAATGCCCCCATGAGGAAAGAATATATATATATATATATATATATATATATATATATATATATATATATATATATATATATATATATATATATATATATATATATATATATATATATATATATATATATATATATATATATATGGGTCTTTAATGACTGCACTAGTGTAAGGGGTGGTAGGAGGGGGAGAGGTTCTGTATAACCTCGAAGGAAAACTTGTAGAAAGGTATGCATAGGGACTAAGACAAATGACTAACAACCAGACATAAATGCATTGTCTATTGCAAGGATTGATTTGGCCAAAACCACACAAGTGACAAATATTAACATATTGGGGGATTCACTCATCACCATTCAATACTTATGCAAAGGAACTTTGCCAAGACAGATACTTGGAGAACTTTATAAGCGAATAAAAATTCCACTAGAATAAATTCCACAATTTTTTTCAATATCCCGAAAAGCCAAAATGCAAAAGGTAATGAGAGTGCCAATGTGACCAGCTCCAAGCAGGCAAATTAGAAATCATAGCTCCAAGCAGGGAAATTAGAAATAAATGGAGATTTGGGCAGTGCAACCTATCATAACACCAAAGACTCAAATTGGCTCCATGAATTATGTACAAGTCATAACTCATTATCATAGAGCCTATCGACATTGGCTCCATGGATTGTGTATACACCTACCTTAACCCTAAAGACTCAAATTGGCTCCATGGATTATGTATACTATAACCCCAAGACTCAGATTATCAAAAGACTCGTTTGTGAGCAAAGACAGAGTGGCTCACATGGATTGTGTATATTACATGTGAGACTGAGTTGGCTCCATGGATTATGTATAATATAACCCCAAGAATCAAATTGGCTCCATGGATTATGTATACTATTAATTTCAAAGGGACAGAATCAATTATGTATACTATTAATTGCAAAGGGAAAGACTCAAATTGGCTCCATGGATTATGTATACTATACTATTATTTGCAAAGGCAAAAAAAATTGGATTATGTATACTATTAATTGCAAAGGGAAAGACTCAAATTGGCTCCATGGATTATGTATACTATTATTTGCAAAGGAAAATGATTATGTATACTATTAATTTCAAAGGGAAAGAATCAATTATGTATATTATTAATTGCAAAGGGAAAGACTTAAATTGGCTCCATGGATTATGTATACTATTATTTGCAAAGGCAAAAAACTTTGCAAAAAAAACTGGATTATGTATACTATTATTGCAAAGGGAAAGACTCAAATTGGCTCCATGGATTATGTATACTATTAGTTGCAAAGGAAAAGGATTATGTATACTATTATTTGGGCTGCATGCATTATGTATACTATTATTTGCAAAGGAAAAAAAATTGGCTCCATGGATTATGTATACTATTATTTGCAAAGGAAAAAAAACTGGGAAGGGGACTGTGTGGCATCCTGAAGTATATTTCAAGCATGCAGATGATGTAATCCAACAATCATTACAAGGACAAAGTTCATTTCAATGACCAAAATACGGCCTCAACATAGGACAAGCACTTTTAGTGCTGATTGTATATCACAAAATGGAAATTATGAGGAGTTATTCAACTATTACTCTGGCTGCATGTGGGATTGAGGGATGGGGCATAAATCTATGAAGAAGAAAGATGAATGGCCAAGAGGACTTTCCATTTCAGTTATCCATTTGGGAATAAAACACCGAAGGATATGGCTAGTTCCGTGGAGATGAAGACACTGGGTTTGTGCATCTCTATTCTCTATAGTGAGATTCAAATCCCCAGTTAGTTCAGCCCATGTTATGAACCAGGGATTTGCAAGGTGTATATTCACAACTGGATACGGTGGGAGGTCGATCAGTTATTAATTATTGGTAAATGGGCAAAATCTAGTTTCGTGGAGATGAAGACGTTGTGTTTGTGCGTCTCTATTCTTTATAGTGAGATTCAAATCCCCAGTTAGTTCAGCCCCATGTTATGAACCAGGGATTTGCAAGGTGTATATTCACAACTTGATACAGTGGGAGGTCGAGCAGTTATTAACTATTGGTAAATGGGAAAAATGTGGTGCATGAGAGATTGGTAATGTCGGGGATCGGCCTTGTTTTGTGGCTTTAGGTGCAAATTTGGGCTCCAATTTAGTCAATCCTATAACACAATCACAAACAAGCATTGATTTACATTTATTTAAGAACATTCACGCAGTTGGTTCGGGCGTATTCTGTGCGTATTCCTGGGCCGAATGTCACTGAGCTTTACTTGATAGTTTGGGGGAAAGGAAATTGTGCCTCATGGGACTCCGGTGCAATACAACTATTGAAGTTTTGTAATCATCAATCGGGTGAAAGGACCCAAGAGGTGGGAAAAATTGTGGGAAGCAACGAAGAGAGAGGAAATTACAATGTCTGAGAGGCTAAGCAAGAGCAGTGAGGACTAGAAGTTGTGTTTGGTATCCCAATTGTGGCTACAATGACATGGTCATTCAACCGATGAAGAAATTGGATGTCCTCCAGTTGGAATTGATTGTGACAAACTTGAAGCTCAAGGACATATGGCGACAAGTGTGAAAGTGTTGGAGGAGGTTCAGGCCTTTCAAAAAAAATTTAGCTAGACATGAGGATGAGACAAACACTCCATAGCCAGATAGTGGAATTAGAAGGTTCAACTATTGAATACCAAACTTAGCGACTACAACAATGAGAATTAGAGACAAGGTGGATAGTGTCCAGATCTCAATTGACCACCAACAGAGGAAGTAGATAACTGTAATTGAAGTATGCATTATTGCAATTTTTTTTTTTGCTCAACAGTTTTTGGAGAGTATTTTTTTTTCCAAAAGAAAAAAAAATTCTTTCATCATTAAACAAAATGTGAAATGTGAAGATACATAATCAAGAAATGTAGATTTCGCTCATTAAAAAAATGTGAAATGTGAAGATACATAATCAAGAAATGTAGATGTCGCTTTGGAGAGGGAAAAACAATTTGAGAGTTACCAAAATCAGAGCAAAACAAAGCATAGCATGAAGAAAAAAAAAAACACTAACGAAAACAAAAAACCTACAAATATGCCAAACCCAACCAAGGAGATAGAAAAAGCCCAGAGCGGAGACAATCCAAAGGTAAACCAATGGCAATCACTCTAAAGAGAAACCAAGGGAAATCGGAGGTCAAAGGAGCCCATTGTTTTTGAAATTGTATACCTACATGAATGTATTGAATTTTGACATTATATGTAGTCTTTCAAGAGTGCCAATAGACAATATCAGCCATAGGGAAACGAATGAAGAAGATCAAATATAAAATGTCATGAGTACTTGTTGTAACTAGGCTACAATCTATACCCATTTATGTTAAATGAAATGATTACATAGGTATCTGAATTGTTATTTATAATAGATATCACTAAATTGGTTTGTTAAAATAAATTTGTACGGATCAAAATGATTGATGAATGCATCATAATTGAAATTGGAATTATGTCAATGTTGGTTTAATATAATTTGTAATGCATTAAGATCTTAATGTATTATTAGTACAAATCTTTTATACACATGGATAAAGCTTTACACCATTCTTGAGTATGTTACATAGGTGAAATCATATATTCACATTTCACATGCATATGGATATGATTTCTTCGTTGTAGATTCAATGAAAGAAACATATCCTTTTGTATAAGGGAAGGGAATTTAGTTGAATAAATGGTTCACAAGATTAGATGGGTATATTGCATAGCATTGCTTTTGATGTTACTGATTGAGAATTTATATTCAAACACAAATTTATAGATATACTTTATGAATACACAATTCCATGACATTGGAGAAGAGAAACTCCAATTATATTTGTTTAACAAACAAATTTTTCTGGCTAGTTATCATCACAATCAACAATTATACTAGACATCACAATCAACTATCTGAGTGTATGAATTACTCAAGTCTAGTGAATGACGTAGCTTGAATGGTTGTAGTGCATTTTAGTCAATTAGCGTGTGAACCAAGGCAGTGTAACACTATTCAGTGAGTGTCCACGTCAAGTCATTGGCGCTTTGGTTAACTATGAGCTAATGACTTTTTATAAGTAAAAAATTTGGGTTGTTCGAGTTAACTTCCAGAAAAACTGTTCACTCTGTTTATGTGTCATGAATGGGCATCAATTGGTAATCACTTAATGTTCAGTAACTTTAATAAACCACCTTTAATATTCTTATGGGGATCACTTAATGTTTAGTAACTTGAAATGTTACCTTTTTAGTGCTTATGCACTTTAATTTCTCGGAATAGCAGGTAGATATTGTTTGTAAAGGAATAACAGGTAGATATTGTTTATGAAGGAATAATAGGAAGATATTTTTTGTGAATGTAGCTAGTATGAAATTGTTTTTAGTGATTATTCTTTGAATAATAGGTAGATATTGTTTAATTTCTCAGAATAGTAGGTAGATATTGTTTGTAAATATAATTAACATAGTTTGAAAAAAGTTAGAATGTTTCACGAGAAGGAATTGTTAAGATCCAATAATAATATCTAAATGATAAGTTAAATACATTTGGATCTCAATTAACCTCAAGAAATATCTGACAACAGGTAGTAGTTGTTAATCCAAGCTGAATCCTTCGTCCTTGAAGGGTTGTGTTGAATCTATCTGGTTCAACAAAACTAACACATGATTGGCCAGTGTATGAATACCTATAATTTCAAATATTACCGTTGTACATATCTCTGTATGCTTTAGTCCTTGATATTCACATTCCATGTGAGTTAAGCAGTAAATATTAAATGAGCAATGACATAACTGTCATAACTATTGCAGTGTAGATGAAGGAGATAATATCCTTTTAAATATTTGTTATATAATTAAATAGTGATTGGATAAGGTTATAAAGTAAAATAATAATATATATTTTATACATATAATATTATAATTATAATTTTAATTGAGTATCGTTTTTGTGACCATTTAATTGGCAAGTACTATGAAAATAAGTGTTATGTACCAAGAGATTTGACGTTCAAATTTCTTTGACTTAGTCATGTCTATGGAAGGGGCATATATAGGCACCTAGGGTTATAGTGGTAGCAATGAGAATAGACCCCATGTCACATGAATACAAAACCCCCAAGCGTGAATTAATCACTATACATATATTTAATTAAACTAATTCATTTACAAGTAAAAATTTCGTGAATAATCATTATGCATTGAAGAATATTCTGAATTTAGAATATTAACTTGGTTTAGATTAACCCTTTATCAAGGGTTAACTTTTGTTTAAATTAGTAGGTAGTATAATGTATTTCAAACGTCTAGATGAAATTTCACTTAGGATAAGAATTAATATCTTTGTCATCATCTAAATCAATTATCCATTAAAGAATATTTTTAATTTAGAATATTAACTTGTTTTAGATTGACCCTTTATCAAGGGTTAAATTTTGTTTAAACTAGTAGGTAGCATAATTTGTTTCAAATGTCTTGTTGACATTTCACCCCGAATAAGAATTAATACCCTTGTCATCATATAAATCAACAAATTATGAAATTTAGCCTTGCAATTACAAGCTAGTAATGATACATAGTTAATTTAATAATATTATAAATTAGATGATTATTATTAATTAAGTAAATCTTATTAATTATTGAACCAAATAATTCTTACTTGAGTAACTGAACCAAATAATTGTTACTATTTAAAAACAAGTTGTTCATGAATTTGAACTTCTCTTTATGTTTAAAAAAATGTGTGTAGTTCATAAGTTAGGTAAAGGAGGGAAGTTGGCCATTACAAAATACTTGGTGACAAATCATCTAAACGTATTCAATAATATTGTAATTCAATTATTATCTATTGATATTAACCCTTCAAATGAAGATAAGTGCATCACTTTGTTGTATTACTTACAAGAGTTGTGGAATAGTTTGGATGTTGCAATAAGTAGTGATGCAACTACTTTAAGTTTCAATGAAATAGTCTCACCCCAATTATTAGAGGAGATGATATGGAGGAACATGTAAAAGAAAAATGAAAATTCCTTATCTAGAAGAGGATGCTCCCAGGATAGAAATAAAACTAACTCCTCAAATGTGAGATCTAAATATAGAAGAATATAGGAAGACTCATAAAGGTATGTTGTAGATGTTGAAAAAAAGGGAATTACATGAAACACTTTAGATCCAAAAATGTAGAGAAACGAAAGGGATTTGAAGATGCTCCTTCTATAGTAACACAAACCTCCACAAAAAAAAGGAGAGGATGTGTACTTGAATTATTTAAGCACACATGCAAATTATGAGGCATGGTTAGTTAGCTCAAGTGCATATTTTCATGACTCCTCATAGGGAGTGGTTTTGTGAGTATGAAAGGTATGCCAATAGTGATTTTTTCTTAGAAGATGACCCAATAGCCATAATCATAGGAAAATGAAAATTCAAGTTGGAGTTCATAGGTGGAAGAAATATGCCACTCCCTAATATTCTTCACATCCCAAGTTTAGCCAAAAAATTGATTTCTACAAGTA
This sequence comes from Pinus albicaulis, assembly GCA_034641835.2. Classification (NCBI taxonomy): domain Eukaryota; kingdom Viridiplantae; phylum Streptophyta; class Pinopsida; order Pinales; family Pinaceae; genus Pinus; species Pinus albicaulis. The sequence goes on along the minus strand of CM076578.1, from coordinate 216,283,555 downwards.
ATATGAGCAATGTATGTTGGGATTCAAGTACCTAATTTACAATTTAGATAGAAAAAGCAAAAATATAGAGTTGTTTAAGACACCTAAACTAGAGTAGAAGCTCAGTTAATATAAAATTTTAAATATCATGAGAGAGCTTAAAGAACAATGACACACCATAAAGAATTACACAACAAATAAATATTTTACCATGGATACTATTAACCAATAAAACTAGCTAACATTGAGCTCCAGTGCTCCTATATTATCAACCAAATATTGCAGCCAACCCACAATGGTTGTTGATCTTAGTCCACATCTAATACTAATGCATTCATCTTACATCTTTTAACTTTCAACATTTTTTATTAGCCTTAGATCATGCTCTATTTATAGACATAGGAAATTTCTAAGTTGAAGCATGTTGGATCAGTACAGGTGGCTAAATATCATTGACTAAGATCCTTGGAACCCTAAGATTCATAATGATTTTCCAACTGTAGTCAATTTCACCACTACTATAAGTTTATTGTGTGCGTACACTCGAATAATATTTCTTTGGCTACTATAGTCGAATATCAACATTTTTTGGTTGTTTAAATACCCATTGAGTTCAAATGAGATAACTATTCTTCCAAATTTACTATTGACTTACTGACTTAACCATCAAATTTTCCTCCTAGTTGGTTTGTTCATGACTAGAATTGTTGAGGTTTATTCCTAGTCATGTTTCCTAAGCGTATCACTTGATTGACTGAACTCCAATAAAATGATTACTTAAAAAGAGTAAATCACCTCAAAATTATCCCTCTTGTTGTGTTCTTTGAATGAACTATTAATGTTGTGCTTTTGGTGAACTGGTATCCTAGGCTCCACTCCTCTCCGCATGAAGAGAATTTACCAACACTCACCAACTTTGTTAGAAATTCTGCAAGATTATTCATTGTGCATACTTTTACCAACAATACCTTCTTGATTTCCACCATGTTTCTAATGAAATGGCATTATACATCAATATTTTTTTGTCCTTGAATGGTAAGCCAAATTATTTTCAAGGAGAATTGCACTTTGATTGTCACAACCTATCCTTTTCTTTTTGAGAAAACCTAATCTTTGAACACAAACGTCACAACCAAAATAATTCCTTGCTTGCATGAGTGGATTCCATGTATCCAACCTCCATCATTGATAGTGCCATGATTAATTTGTAGAAATTTATAAACACAATAATGTATTTCCGGATTCTCCTGATCTAACAATATAATATTATGTTAAATACAGAATCCTCCCACTTAATTCTTAGCAAAAATTAAATCTCCAATTGCAAAACACATATGAAGAAAAATCAATCGCACATAACAAGATGTTTTACCGGGAAATCTTAAAGCTAAAAACTCCAACTATCATATATTATGTATATCAATTGATCTGAAATGTGATCGATTAAGTGCTGAGGTAGTTTGATTAGTTTGTCATTAAGATTAATTGTTAGCTGAAGAGAGATTTAAAGTGAAAGATGACATAAACCAGTAGCAAATAAATGATTAAAATACAACATAAAACAGAGAGAAGAAGAAGAAAACAGTTGATTACGGAGTTCGTCCCGGTGGACTACATCTCCGGGTCCGCTTTCAAGTGGGCATCTGCTTTATTAGGATTAAACTGAGGAAGTCTTTATACAGAAAAAACACCAGATTGACTGTGCTCGCAAGCACTTCTGGTTACTAAAAACAGGAAGCTCTCTCTCTCAGCTTTCCTATGCTTGTCTCTGCGCTCAATTCCGCCTCCGGATGGTGGAGCTATGCTGAAAACAAATCTGTCTCTATCCTGCTGAAACTACACACTGAATTCTCTCCAAGCCTTAAAAAACAAAGGTGTGTTCATGAAGAAATTTCATTGGTTTAAATAAGAACTCACTCGGACCTTCTCTTTCTCCATTTAGCAATTTGTTTAGCTTTTGGTGGGATAAGAGGATCGATTGCTTCATGTACATGAACCTATGGATAAAATCCTTAACCTTTGGCGCTGAAATAAATATGAAAACCCAAAATTGACCTTATATTAAATTTCTTAACCATTTGGGCTAACTAACCGAGCAGAGGATTTAATACAGAGCATGTGACAGGTTTACTTTCCAGCGGTTATGGTCTTGACTGACGATCACGGCCTTGATCGACGGTTAGGATTATCCCGACGCATATGTTCACATTTCCGACGCGGTCTCCTACTTATGGTTTAAATGTTATAACATTGTGCTTTTTATTAAAGTTTAATTGCAAACTGTTTTATTTGCAATGTATCATACCATAACCTGAATCATAGTGTTATAACATTTAACCCATCATATGTTTATTGACATCCTTTCCATTTTGTGTGGCTGACACCCCTTAATTGGTTCGAGCTAACCCTTAAGTTATTTTGATTAAACACCCCTTCATGGGCGGGCGCGCCCCTAGTCCAACCTGCCTATGGGTAGGTGGGCACCCCTGCTGGTCATTTGCTTATCACACATGCTACCCAAACTTGGTCTCTCACTTTTCATGCACTTCATGTTATTTCCCACTCGTCCTCCTGTCACACCCTGCTTGCTACCTTTCCATTGCGTCGCATATGCCTTCCCTCTATTCTTAGTGCCTGGGGCACCCCTTAGCGTGGGTGCACCCATGGGTACGGGTCCACGAGTCGGTTGCTATAAATTTACGATGTGTGCTCCTTACTTGAGTTGTGTGGGTGCCCTTTGCTATAGAATGACCGCGCCTCTCAACTCGCCCTCGAACACGTGCTCTTTTCCAAGTTTCCACCAAGTCACCTTCGTCGCATAAGTGGGCACGCCCATCGTGCGCTTTTTCCCAAATCTGTCCAAATTTGGTTGTTTGACTCTCCAACTGAGCACGACCCATCATGGGTGCCTGTTGGCCTTAGTGCCAACTTAGTGCCCTGACATCTTCCCCTACTCTAAAAACGTTGTCACCCTCAACAAACTCCATCGCCAAGACCAAATGTTGCAAAGTGCCACTAGCTCCAATGTCGATCGTCCTTGCTACATGAACTCCTTGCCTCCATCACATAAACTTCCATTAAGGCTCATGACTCTGTGTGGGTAAGACTCCTCAATCTCACGGTCGACAACCACTATTTGTTGCAAACCTCCACACTACCCTAACTCACAGAAGGTTACTTCCTCCAACTCGGTTGTATGATTCGGTTGCAACTCATATCATGCCGATGCACCAAATGTCGCCATCATGTGAACTGCTGCTATAGTACTCCAACTCAACTATGCCATGCAACATTTAAGAGGGGTGTGGTGTGGCTTTCTCCCCACATGTAGATGTATGCAAATTTCTCTCCCTTTGATTATTAATATGGAAAGCTTCTCCTCTAAACAAAATTTTGTTTTTAGACCATCGTTACAACGAGTTAAATGGTGTGAATCAATTCCCTCCTCAACATAGGTGGGATTTCATCCAGAGACTTGTTGTGTTGAGGGACTATTAAAATGTAACTATTTTTCTGTTTTGAAGTTTTTTCCTCAATTTTTTTTTGACCTAAATCAATTTTCTCCACGAAAAGTTGTGAGGGTGTTGCGTTGTGCATTATTTGACTTTGAAGAGTGGAGTTGAGAGTTTAGGAGCATTGTTGGTGGCAATAGTGGACCTCTTCTTGTTGGTTGCATCGTTGGACCATTATTTTTCTTCTTGTTGTAGAAATTGAGCCTTCAGGCATCCACCTCCTCGCAACCCCTAGGCCTTTTCAAATTGCTTTACTGGTGGAACCCTCGATGACTTATGGCTTTGTTCCTATTTCACTTGATAGCATAATTGTTGGTTTCAACTTAGATAGGTGGTATGTAGTTGTTGAATGTTGAATCTAATATTTGTGGCATGTTGAATATGGTTTGAACTCTAATACCATTTTTCTTTTCTTTCCTCCCTTCCTGGCTCATTTCCTTCACTTTGTTCTCAAACCTCTCATCAATTCAATTCTTTACCATTTGTAGGTTCTGTTGCGCCTCAATTTCCTTTCCCCTGGTATTTTAGTACTTAACCTCTACTCCTGACATCATTTTATTGAGGAGGGTAGGGAGGTGGTCGTGGGTTTCATGGTGGAACCTGTGCCCAAGAAAAGGTATAGGAGATCACAAACATTTATCAATTTGTTTGCCATCTAACATCCATCACCTGTGATCTGTCACCTTGAGTCTCTTTCTACTAATGATCAATGAGTTTCCTCTGGACATCCTTGAATACATTTTGCATTTGGATCTTAACCCTGGCCATACTAGGGGAAGACATAAATAGTATATTAATTCAATTACCCTTCACTAGTAGCTAAAACCCTCCTTGTCAGAGTTTTGAAGGAGAATCAAGAGGAAAAGTATGACATATTTTCTACCCTTAATGATATCAAGTATGCTAAGAGGTTCCAACATTTATGCTTAGAGAATATAGATGTCTGGCTAGCTCATTTGGATAGCCATATCCAATGTGATATTAAACCTAAAACTCCTCCAAGTTCCAGCGCCAAAGATATTGCTCTAGTGATTTCCATGGACTCCTAATTTTCTATTATGCACTAATGATTTTTTTCTCTATAGTTCTAATTTGGTAGACTAGTTTACTTTCAACAATTGTTTTTGTATTGATGAGTTTATCTCCTCAAAATGCAGTCAACATATTCAGTTTTCATTGTGGCAGATTAAGACTTATTTCCGTGAACTTAGAAAAAACATGGACAGCTGGTAGATGTATTTCTACAGGTTAGTATGGATGTTATAATACTTGTAAATGAGTGTAAATATTTAGGAGTCAGCTAAATAGGAGAGAGATGTTGTAATGTCCAGAAATAATAATAAAAAAACAAAATGTAGACTCAATTAAATAGGTAATAAATTGATTCAATTCAATTTGCTATATTATAATTATGTTTTCATTAATAAATTTATAAATACCTTTTTGCCTAGCAAAAATTGTAATATGCATATCAAATTAAAATAATAATGCATATTCATAACCATAATATTTCAAAACATATAATTAATAAACACCTAAAATTTTAATTAACTAACTTATAATTAAAAATAAAAATATTTCTATATAGAAAAATGATATTTATATATGTCCAAATGAATTAATGATTTCTATTCATAAATATTATATTTCATAATTTTATATTTAAATTTAATTAATAAGCATATAAAAATTCCATATATCTCTCTCTTCAAAATTAATTTTAAAAAATAATAAAACATGCCAAAGAAATATGCAAAGCATATATGTAATTATGTATCTTATCAAAATTTTAATAAAATTAAAATAAGGATGTGAAGTTCATATAAATATAAATAATATTATTAAGAACCATTATAAATTTATCTTGATTTTGGATCTACCAAATGTTCATAGAAATCCAATCTTGTGAAGTGGAAACCTCTCTTCAAGTTTTACACTGAAAAAAAACTTAGTATATCCAAAGTTAAATGAATCTCTACTAGTATATTTATATCCTTTATAAAAATAAAACCTAAGCATATACAACTTTTATCTTAAAAGCGAAAGTAAATTGAAAATACAACAAACATATATATATACATTTTTTTTTTAATTTTGTAATTATTATTATTGCCAACCTAGATCCATTTTAACTCTAGAACTACCACTCACTGAGAGGGATCAAATCTCTTTTCACTCTAAAAGATGTTTGAATGTCAAGAGATTTGATCCCTCTCCATGCTTGGTTGATCAAGAGTTAAGATGGACCTAGGTTGGTTTGATTTCTCCTTTTAGATAGGCTATATTCCACATGAATAGCATAGGCCAATACCATTGGTTCTCATAAGCCTAAATGTAAAAAACAACCCCTATCTTCACTGAGTCAACAAAAATTAGTAGAAATAATAAAATAACATCTAATTTTTATTAATTTAGTTTAAGGATATCTTTATTATTTTAGTTTAAATTATTTTTCTTTTAATATGGGGTTATTTTTCTTCTTCTTTTTATTTTATTGTTATTGTGACCGAGTTAAAAAGATTACAAGAGATAGACATTACATTACAATATCTCTACTATATTAGATTGGAGACCGCTTCTTACACAATAATATTCATATTAATTATATATAAAAATAATTAAATAATTAAATATTAAAAATATAAAATTATATGAAATAAAATAAAAATAAGTAACTTGTATTTTAAGAATAATATTAAATGTAATTGTGCTAGCTATATACTTATTTTTGGAAGCAGACCATCTATGACATTTTATTATAAAAATTCAAAATTTGTACCTCATAATGAAATCAGAATGGAATGAGATAATACCCATTATTATTATTATTATTAAGATAATACCCATTATTATTATTATTTAGGTTAATTAGTGAATTTAAAATTTTGAAAAAATTATAATAGAAATTTATTAATTTTAATTTTAATTAAAATTATTCTTATAAAATATAATATATTTGACAAAGTTGATTATTAAAGTATCTCTTATTTAAATATGATTAAATCAAAATCTATGAATTTAATGTTTATATCAATAAAATATAAAAAATAAATTTGTAAAGCATATCATTAAAATTATTATTAAATACTTATGCGTATGAAATATACAAATAAAACATAGAAAAATATAAAAAAATTATTCCAAAGATGGAGATATATGGAAATATGTCACTTTTATTTTCAAAGTGAAATTATGAAAAACTTTATAATGGGGCTAACAATAAACTTTCTTGGGAAGAAAAATATCTTATATACCACTTTGTTATACTTTAAAAATAAAATTAAATGTAATTGTGCTAGCTATATACTTATTTTTGGAAGCAAACCATCTATCACATTTTATTATAAAAATTTATAATTTGTATCTCATAATGAAATCAGAATGGAATGAGATAATACGGGAGATTTACGGTGAGTTAATTAACGAATTTAAAATTTTGAAAAACTTATAATAGAAATTTATTAATTTTAATTTTAATTAAAACTATTTATATAAAATATAATATATTTGATAATAAAGTTTATTATTAAAGTATCCTTTATGTAAATATGATTAAATTAAAATCTATAAATTTAATATTTATATCAATAAAAGATAAAAAATAAATAGATAGAGCATATCAATAAAATTATTATTAAAATTATATTCATCTAAATATAAGAATCAAATACTTATACATATGAAATATACAAATAAAACATAGAAAAATATAAAGAAATTATTCCAAAGATGGAGATATATGAGAATATGTAATTTTTATTTTCAAAATGGAATTATGAAAAACTTTATAATGGGGCTAACAATATACTTTCTTGGGAAGAAAAATATCTTTTATACCACTTTGTTATGCTTTAAGAATGGAATTATATATTAGAAACATATTAAGAATGGAATTATATATTATAAATAAATCTTATAATGGGTTAACTATATATGTTATTGAGGAAAGAAACCATCTTATCTATCTCACTTTGACCTATGAAATTAACTTTTATTTCATTTATTAATTATTATATGAAAATTTTATAATTCTCAATAATAACAAGAAAACCAATAAGCTAATTAAATTTTTTAGAACTTTTACTATTATAAATTCTAATGCCCAAAAAGAAAAAGAAAATCATTTCTTATGTCCCACCTTCCTATAAAAATAGAAGCTCAATGTAAATTCAGTAGAGAATATCATTTTCTTGTGACACTTGGTTGATCAACTTTAAATCATTTCATCTGTCCCTTGCTATAAAAAATGAAACTCAATATAAATTCAACAGAGAAGAATTCTGTGTTATCATGAGTTGATAACTCTTCTAAATTGAAACTCGAAATAAATTCAGCATCCAAGAATTTTGTGTTATCAGCAGTTGATTAGCTCTTCTTCTAAATTGAAACTCAATATAAATTCAGCATACAAGAATTTTGGGTTATCAGCAGTTGATCAACTCTTCTCTCTTGAATTTTGTGAGCACCATCTCAATCAAGTGAACTTATAGGAGCTTCTGTAAAGATAAGTACAAAAACTTACACTTAGATTGAAATGGGTGTGTTCAAATATTGGCTGGGAAGTATATATGTGATAATGCAGTTGATAATGATAAATTTAGTTGTTTCATTGGTGTGGTTATATGCTATTGCTTCAGCACAACTCGAATTAAGTGACACTGCGACAGGATCAGTTAATTTAACTGATGTGGGAATTTCTTGCTTAGGCAATCTAGCACTCTTTCTTACAAGCTTGATAAGAGGAAGACTATATTTGGAGATGGGTAACAGGGACCTCATGGCCACACTAATAGGTCCCAAACTTGAGGACATAAATAGGTTTGTTGTGACGACACGTGAAATTAGACAAATTTCTATTGTAATACCATCAATGGATCCATCCAATTCTTCCATCAAGCAATTTATGAAATATATTGACAATGCCCATGATGTGGGCTCTATAATGTTGCAATGCGTCCCTTTAAAAGATGCATTGAAATCTCCTTCAATCCAAATTCCATCAGAATGTGCATTTTTCATTGCAGAGATTTGTTCATAAAACATCCCTGAATGCAACTGTAATTGCATTGTATTCAGTACAGTCGAAGATATAACATGCTTAATTAATAGGAGGATGTCTAGCACCCTAAAACAACTGTCCGATTCCCTCTGCATACTGCCATCTTTGAAATGCATGAAAAATGGCTGCCATGGGCTCAACCAAGGCATTTCTGAACCTGCAGCCTGTGAAGTGCTTGATTGTGAACTGAAGCCACCCATCCAAGAAATCCCTGTTTGCATCTGCATTCCACTACCTCCTGCATCCACCGATGACTGGACAAGCCTTCTGATGAGATATTTCAAGTCTAAAGACTAGGAAGACAGAGGAGCCATTGATGGCTTCAGATACCTTGGAAGACTACTTGGATCAGAACGGAGGAGGTAGACTAGAGGAAGTATTCTACAGAACTACCTCATAATAGTGCCAAGGCTTGCATAAGTATTATTAAATATTGTACTAACTCTTTCGTTCAAAGTAGATGGCTTCTCTAGTGCTCTGTTAGCGAGAAAGTAAATAAGCCATTACATCATGGATAGTAAAGGAAATGGATTTTGTGCCAATGTGTTTCTAACCAGTGTCGTGGTCAAGAGTAATGCCGATAATACCAGTGTTTGCCAAGTGCTGAGGTTTAGAGGTGTTACTCTTCTAAGCCTTAGAACCTTATTGTTTATAGTGGGTTGTATTAACTTGATTTGCTCTGTTACTTGGATTGTGCTTGCTGCATTAGAAAGCGGCGTTGGAAATTTGTATAAAATAAACTCCATTCGACCCTCTAAACCTAGAGTTGTTGTGATAATAACAATCATCTGCTTTGGCTTGGTCTTGAACTGTTTGGAAATATTTTCCAAGAAAATTAGAGGGAGTAAAAAGATTCTTCTTAGGGCAGTGCTACTTTTAGAGATCTATTTCATTGCAACATCCAGCACAATTTTAGGAGCCTTGGGTAGAAAGGGCTTTTGGAGATGGCACTATAGTGCTCTGCAAACCCTAGTTTGGGTGAAATGGGGAATTGGGTGTTATCTGCTGGGAGAGTATTCGCCCGAATATGTTCACATACCTTACAAGTCAACCACGATGCGTAGTGGACGTGAAACTCTATTATACTCTTCAGCCAGGTGGATTGACAATGTAATTATGGTGTATTCTTCTGAATTCTTGTTCAATGTTTTCTTGGCTGCAGTTCAGTTTATGTGGGGATAATATCGATGGAAGGATGAAGCCTATGAGATAATTCTACTGTAATTTTCTTCATTCTTGTTCGATGTTGGCTTAGCTACAATTCGGGGTATGCAGAGCATGAAATGAGTGAGATCATTTCTACTGTGTAGCAAGTTTCTTTTTTCTTAATTTAATGTTGCCAGATCTTTTTGATGTATCCTCTACATTCCTATTCATTGATGTCTTAGCTGTAGCTTTGGGCATATGGGACTAATTTCCATTGAAGGATATATGATGAAATTTTTTTGATTCTTCTGGGTCAGCTTTCAAGTGGGCATCTGCTTTATTAGGATTGAACCGAGGAAGTCTTTATAAATCAAAAACACCAGACTGGCTGTGCTCGCAGGCACTTATGGTTACTGAAAACAGGAATCTATCTCTCTCATCTTTCCTACGCCTGTCTTTACGCTCAATTCCGCCTCCGGATTATGGAGCTATGCTGAAAAAAAATTGCCTCTATCCTGCTGAAACTGCACACTAAATTCTCTCCAAGCCTTCAAAAACAAAGGTGTGTTCATGAAGAAATGTCATGGTTTAAATAAGAACTCACTCGAACCTTCTCTTTCTCCATTTAGCAATTTGTTTAGCTTTTGGTGGGATAAGAGGATCGAATTCTTCATGTACATGAAACTATGGATAGAATCCGTAGCCTTTGGCGCTGAAATAAATACAAAAACCCAAAATTGACCTTATATTAAATTTCTTAACCATTTGGGCTAACAAACCGGGAAAAGGATTTAATACAGAGCATGTGACAGGTTTAATTTCCGGCGATTACGGTCTTGACCGACGATCACGGTCTTGATCGGTGGTTAGGCTTATCCCGATGCATATGTTCACATTTCTGATGCGGTCTCCGGCTTACGGTTTAAATGTTTTAACACTCTGGGTTTTATTAAAGTTTAATTGCAAACTGTTTTATTTGCAATGTATCATACCATAACCCGAATCATAGTGTTATAACATATAACCCATCATATGTTTATTGACTCGAACCTTAAAGGTTTTTGAAACACAGATTTAATACCCATAGCTCGAACCTTATTTAAAAAGGTTTTTTAATATGATTAAACTTTGTGCTTAAGATTTTTAATATATAGTTTTATAACCATGTTTAATGTATAGATTTTTAATACCAGAGCACTTAGGTCCTTTAGGTCTTAGGTTATATGTTTAGGTTTTAGGCTAGCTATTAGGGTTTAGGTCTAGGTATTTAGGGTTCTAACTTATACCTTTTTACAAAATGAAGGTATTACACCTTTTTAAACCCCTTTTTCTTAGCCCATTACATGCCATTAACCCTTTTTCATGTTTTTTTCTTCAATGTTACAGGCAAAACTGGAAGATTGGAGATTGAACTGGAATTCGAACTGCTGGAGATGATCGAACTTCTCTGTTGAAATTTAATGAACAAGATCCTCCTAGATCAATCCTCTCCACTTGAAAACTTTTGGACCACAAAAGCTTGATTTTAAGCAGACAATAAGTGAGGATACAACTCCCTCACTTTTCTAATCTCGATCCATTTACTTGGATTCATTCCCTTGAGTCCCAATCGAAGATATTCCACATCTCTTTGCCTGGATGTACGAACTCTTCAGTCCAAGATGGCATCTTCCTGCAACTCTGTCATGTACTCAGGTGATTAGTCGTCAATAGAAGGGATCTGTATATCATCCTCAGAATCAACAATCATCGAAGGTTCATACAACTTCAAACTTTCAACATTCACAACTGAGTAAATATGCATATAAGGCGGTAAATCTAATCAGAACACATTATTGCCAATCTTCTCAACAATTTTGAAGGGACCATACCTAATTAACTTTAGTTTCTTACCTTCCCCTTTTAACGTGTCTTTGTTGATATGCAACCATACCTGTTTGCCGACCTAAAAATGATGGTCGACTTGATGCTTGTTGTGGCGCAATTTGAACTTGCCCTGACTCTCTTTCAACTAATTCCATACTACCCTATGTATCTGTTGTATTTGAGAAGAGCGACCTTTCTGAATAACTTGTGATTTTCCTTTCTGTGGTATACACAACTTACCTAAATAATATAAAAACTTGTCATAAATATGATAATTGGTTTCTTCTATCTGAGTACCAAGAGTTAGCGATTCATAACTTTCTTTAAAATTATCATCAACATTATATTGTTCTACATAGCTTTCATGTTTCAATGAACTATTTTGCAATGTTAATGAAGCATTCAAAGACAGTCTATTCATCATATTAGCTACTTTATTTATCACACCCTTGTTCTCAATTTCTAAGTGAATTTGCTGAATAAATCTCATCCAACTATAGTAGTGAGATTGTTGCAACTTAGACTGTGACTGAATGTATTGAAGCGGCCGATGATTTGTATGAATCACTATTTTCTTACCCTTTGTATTACCACTAGCATATGTTTCAAATGGTTGTCGATGATCTATCAAAACTGATGTTAACACTGGAAAATCGTACAGCAGAAGACGACAACAATTAATTTCATGCTTTAGGATTTAAAAGGCAGGAACACATTATGGAATCAAGAAGTATTTAAAATCTCTAAGGTTTTGAGAAAATCAGATTTGAACTAGTCATAAATGCTGAATTGCACGCTTTATCCTTCGAGAAGAGTGCCCTCTGCGCGTCTTTTTTCCCAATAAGCACACATTCCTGGAAATGGAAAAAAATTCACTTTCCGGGACCACACCAAGCAAAGGAAAATTACTCCTTGTGTGAAAGTCGCCTAAGGACAACCACCCGCACCTCCTTAGACACTATGTGAGCACACAATGGAATCACACCTCTCCCTTGGGTCACTATCCATCATGTACCAAGGGAGGGAAGGAGGATTTGAAAATCACCTATATAAACCCACCAAGAGATGAAGAAAGGGTGATCACATTGTTATGGTGGCCAAAGTTGCCCAAGCAACACCAGCAGTGTGTGACTCGGAGCTGGAGCTAAAGAGGACTCGATATTTGGCCACCCAACATCTTATTCCACCACAGCAGAGACAGAGAGGGAGACTGCATCAGAGGCAGAGCTTGGAAGGAAACATCCTTGCATCGGGACCTAGAGCCATTGCCTAGGGGCCCTTTGGAAAGTGGGTAAAATTTCTTCTCCATTTCAAAATTTTAATAAGAAGAGGCCATCGAGCCATCGTTTGCATTATTATCATTTTGACTCTCTTTATAGCTTCTGTATATTTGTGTTTTAGTTTTAGTTTAACCAGAGCATACTTTAGCATACTGTTTTTCATTAAATGTTATGCTTTTGAGCTCCCCCACTTTCTGCCTATTACCAATAGTTTAAAGAGTATACCACACTCTTTGAGCTGGTGCGATTTCGTATACCCGTGCGATTAATCCACCACAACAGGATTGGCGACTCCAATGACGTGTTCCAAGTTTATGTGGTTGTGCCATCTTTTGCAGGAGACCCTTTGTCTATGCTGGAGTGGAGCTGACAGCCCTCTGATCCATCTTACAGTCCCTAGACTCTCTAAATTGACAAACTAAAGAAGGTAGCTCCTAATATTTTTACTTGCAAGATTTTTGCACGCAGTTTTTCCTCATAGAGGCACATTGCATGCGTTCGGGACTGACCTGCCCGTAGGAGGGCGTACCTGTCAAGGATTTTTTTGCGCAAATTGCAAACTAATATTTTTTTCTCCTAATATTTTTCATTTTTTCTGCATGTAAGTGTGCTGGGCAGCCCCTAATGTATCTGCCAGCACTTGTGTTGATACCCCACAGCTTCTGAGAACTCACTTTTTGCTGCTTTTAGTAGGCATAGAGTTAGTTTTCATTTAAGTTGGTTTTTTGCAAAAAAGGCTTCACATAGTTTAAGTAGGGGGCGAATTAACCATTGCTTTCTGAACAATTTATGTTTTTTGCAAATTCTGGTATGCACACTTAGTTTAACTAGTTCAAGTAAGTGGCCCAAGACCACACATGCATAAGCTAGTGTAGAAATTGTTTAGCTTAAATTCAATTTTTACATTTAGGAAATTGCGGGACTAGGATTGAATCGCCGATTAGAGCAAGTAATCTCTGCTGCCTTTTCACCATTTGGTGACCCTAGGTAAGCATATGAATGCTCTACATTTGTGATTTTCCATCTCCCTTTAGTTACTCACATAGATTAACTAGGAAAATTTGGAAACGCCCCATTATTCGCAAATTTTTTCCATTTGAGCAAGCAACAACGTCACATAGTTTAACTAAGGGACACAAAATAATTTATAGATTAAGTTAAGATCAAGCGGGTAGGCATCCAATAAGCAGCCTTGATCACACTTCATATTGAAACATAGAAGTTGTGTATTTAGGGAGCTTTAAAATCCACCTATCAGCCCACGGAAAAGAAAAACTGAGCGCAACAGAGACCCAATTCAGAGGGGGTTAGGCTTAGGTGCAGTGCGTGCGGTATCAATTGGGGCTACCTGACCCCTATGATACTCGATACTATTAGATGACTACCAAGAAGCCCAAGACTCGAACACTCACATGGGACGGTGGTTCTTAGTGGCCAAAAACTAGGGCATCATTTACCTTATAGGTGACGGTGCAGGCAAGCGCCAGACCCTCTTCCCTTACCTTGGTGGATTCTCTTTGGCTGACTGGGGGCGTCGCTAGATCTTACCTGACGTTGTGCCAGCACTCGCAAGAAATATTATCAAGGCCCAGTTACTTTTGAGTGTGTGAGGACGTAATAGGTCTTCTAGGATTTTGAGTATCACGCACAAACAAAAAAAACCATTCTTTCTTGATTGATCACATAGATTGATCCGAATGAAAAATGGCATCAACCCATGGTATTCATCTACCCATGTTATCCATCCACCCATGGAATTTACTCATGGTATTGTAAATGGCATCAACCCATGGTATTCATCCACCCATGATATTTATTCACCCATGGTATTGCAAGTGACCCATGCTATGTATCCACCCATGGTATTCATCCACACATGGGATTTACCCATGGTATTTTAAGTGGTATCTACCCATGGTATTGGCATATGGTATCTACACATGGTATTGTAACTCAAAAAAGTTTATAAATAACAAGCCTTAGTTTATAAAAGGACAGATTGTCCGCCACAATGTAGCTTCTACAGTTATTCTCTGTTTTAATAAAACGAGTTTCTTTGTGGTTTTATTTTCTTTGTGTTCTCTCTTTTTTCCGGCATTCTAATTTTGCAGATCTTGTCAGATCCATTTAAATTTTCTTAGAGCTTGGGGGTCTTCCCCCAAGATCTGGATCAGTGGTATCAGATTCAGGTTACGCCTCCATGGGAATGAGGGTTTGAAACATATTTTAGTTTCAATGTTTTACAGCAATCTTCATCAAAATCCATGAATTTTTTTGGGCGGTGTGTTTTCAGATCAGATCTGAAACTTTTGGTGAAAAATTTGCAAAAAAAAGACTAGATCTAGATTCCTTGCGAAAAAATACTCAAATTCAAAAAACAAAATCGGCCAAATTGGAGTTCGGATGAGGGAGATATTGCTGATTCAAAATCAGCAATGTTGAAGCAATTTTTCTGATGACAATTCATGGACGGCAGCTCTCCTGTCATTTTTCGTAGTTTTCAGTGAAAAATTTCAGAGAAATGGATATATATATGAGCTCCTCTTGAAAAATCACCCAAGTTCAAAAAAATAATCGGTCGAATCAGAGTCCGGATGTGGGAGTTATCGTTGATTTAAAATCAACTATGTTTTTAGAAATTTTATGACGACAAGACAGTTCCAGCGCGAATCTAAGAGTCCGGTGTTTCTAGATAGTGGTTTCAAACACATAAGAAGATGCAGAATGATCATTCCATTTCCAAAAACAGGTTATAATAAATATTCTGAGTTATATTGACCGAGTTATTTTAATTTTAAATTTGGAGCAGCATTAGGAGTGGGTTCCCTTTGGAGACGTGCCCTCCCACCCCACTTTAGTAGGCACCTGCTTCACATTCATTAGTTTTAGCATAGTATCATTCAGCTTGGGTTATTTGGAAATGTGCCCTCCCACCCCAAGCTATGTAGGCACCTGCTACTTCATCAACAATCAACATCACGGTTATGGGTCAACCGCACAAAATCTTTTTCATCGAAGTCCATTTGTTAGGCCACACACTGTTAGTCACACATTTGGTCACAAGCATTACAGGGTATATCTATCCTCGGATATTCGTTTGTCATGTTTTTGGTTCATCCACAAACCCACACTTCATTGAAGTCCATTTGCTGGAGCAGCATTAGGAGTGGGTTCCCTTTGGAGACGTGCCCTCCCACCCCACTTTAGTAGGCACCTGCTTCACATTCATTAGTTTCAGCGTAGTAACATTCAGCTTGGGTTATTTGGAAACGTGCCCTCCCACCCCAAGCTATGTAGGCACCTGCTACTTCATCAACAATCAACATCACGGTTATGGGTCAACCGCACAAAATCTTTTTCATCGAAGTCCATTTGTTAGGCCGCACACTGTTAGTCACACATTTGGTCACAAGCATTACAGGGTATATCTATCCTCGGATATTCGTTTGTCATGTTTTTGGTTCATCCACAAACCCACACTTCATTGAAGTCCATTTGCTAGGTCGCACACTGTCAATATCACAGTCGGTCACAAGCATTACAGGGTATCTCTATCCTCGGATCTTCATTCATCACGGTTATGGGTTAACTACACAAAACCCTTCTCTTCAGTGGCTCTTCATATTCAACAAAGGCTTCTCAGGAGGGAACTTCACGCAATGGGGACCATTGCTTCTTAAGGAGGGAGGAATGATCCGAATGGAAAATGGCATCAACCCATGGTATTCATCTACCCATGTTATCCATCCACCCATGGAATTTACCCATGGTATTGTAAATAGCATCGACCCATGGTATTCATCCACCCATGATATTTATTCACCCATGGTATTATAAGTGACCCATGGTATGTATCCACCCATGGTATTCATCCACACATGGGATTTACCCATGGTATTGTAAGTGGTATCTACCCATGGTATTGGCCTATGGTATCTACACATGGTATTGTAACTCAAAAAAGGCTATAAATAACAAGCCTCGGTTTGTAAAAGGATAGATTTTCCACCACAATGTAGCTTCTACAGTTATTCTCTGTTTTAATAAAACAAGTTTCTTTGTGGTTTTATTTTCTTTGTGTTCTCTCTTTTTTCTGGCATTCTAATTTTGCAGATCTTGTCAGATCCATTTAAATTTTCTTAGATTTTAGGGGTATTCCCCCAAGATCTGGATCATAGATTAAGTTAAAGGGAAAATTCATTTCATTTTCACTTTGTTTTATGTATGTGGCCATAAATTTGTCGTGATCATTGACTCGATCCCCTCAAAGTTTTCCAAAATCTAACCTGGTCGACACTAAAACGGTCCCAACGGAACCTTGTCGGTCCAGACATCTTTTGGACCTACCCCCATTACCGGGAGGGGTTCCAGGTCTTTCACCGTTTAGGCGTCAAAGATAGAACATTGCCACAGTCATGGGTTCATCCTTTCTTGGAGCAACCTTAGTTTGGAACCCTAGCCAGTCTCCCAACACCACATAGCACACGACTCCCCCCTCGTCCCCTAGGGTGAGAGGAGCGTGTCCCATACGGGAAGCTAGTCGAATTCACATCAGGGTACGTCACAAACTAACCCTCATTCTAACCAAAACTTCATGTCTTCACACGTTGCCATGGCATCAACCTCTCAGTCACCCTTCTTAGCCGCGTTGAATCTAACCAATTTAACCAAGCTCACAAATGACCCATCGCACATGACCCCAATTGGCCTCCCATGCCCACGAAGCTCCCTTCGGATATACCAAAGTTTGAAGGTAAGCAAGCGGAAGACCCAGGTAATCATGTAATGACCTTTCACCTGTGGTGCTCATCGAATAGCATCATTGATGATACTATTCGGTTGAGGCTATTTCAATGCACTCTTATGGGAGTGGCTGCGAAATGGTACGTGGAGCAACTGCCTACTTCACATAGAACCTTTAGCGCCCTTGCTACCGCGTTCTTCACATAATTTCAGTTGCCCATTCACCATGATTCGGGAATGGAATTACTGACTCATTTCAGACAATCCCCCTCCATCCATATCTCAGACCATCTACATGAATGGAGGCGGCGTCATAGTTTATGCAAAGCTAAACTCGACGACCAGGTCCTCGTAGATTTATTCTTGAAAACTCTGACGATGGAGATTTCAAATGATGTGGTGTAATGAAACCCCACATCCGAAGAGGACGCCATCACTAAAACCCAACAGCTTGAGCTTATCTATACGCAGTCAGGATATATCTACAATATCCTACCGAACCCCCCGTGCCTACAATCTTATCAAGAATTTCCAGACGTGTCTAACTCTGCAGACGGATTAATTGGGTCAATGACCCAAGGGTACCTAGGCAGTAGCAGTAAAAATCCTGGTTACACACATAATTCTACCTCGAATATGTCTCAACCCAGATTTCAAAGTCATCATATGTAGCAGCAAAATTTGACTAATAGGGTGCAAGCATATAACCAAGGAGGACCTTATCCTCTGACTGAGGGGACCCAGTACACAGGAAGAAACACTGACGGAAGAGCTCCCCCCCAATGGCTAGGTGCAAACACGGGACAACATTATGCTTAGTCCCAAGCACACAACCCACCTACGCAAAACAATGAACAGGTGAACTTTGTGCACCCGTCCCAAAATCAACCACACCAGTATGATCAGGAGAACTGCCCTCCTAACATGGTTAAGAAAAAGACAAAAAACAAGCCCAAAGGGAACCCTAGATAGGGAGGCAGCAACCAAAAACGCCCACTGCAATCCCATAATGGAGGTAACTCCAACCGGAATCAGAACCAGGAGCCAAGCACTGCCCCAAGGCAAGGAAAGAGGCCACCTCTACGAAAAAACCATTCTTGTTCAATATGTGGTGAGTACGGGCATTATACTCACCACTGTCCCGAACTCCCTGAGCTTAAAATGCTACAGAGTAACCGAGGACAAGGAAGGTCTTCCCCGAAAACTGTCGTGATGCAAGAAACTTTCCCCCATCAAGGGACGGTTAGCACTCAACAGTAAAACCCAGACGATTCCGGGAAAAACAACCATGAAATTTACATGACTGGGAAATAAACGTTTTTCTAGACTCAAAATCGCAGCTACAACACCCCACCAGACACCAATATGTCAGGGGCTAGTACTAGCGCACTGACGACACCTTTGACTATTCCAAATATCCCTATAGAACCATTGCCAAAGATGGCAAAGGGACCTAATAGGTGAGTACGTAACTACTCCAAAGCGGCCCATAATTATAGAATTGTGGATGATTTAGCTCTATTACCTACTGCTATGTCCGTGTTGGAAGCACTGTAGTCGTGCCCCAAGCAACGGAAAGCTCTACTTTCCGCTTTAGGCGCTGTCAACCTCGTCGATACGCGCATGATGGCTTTTGACTTAGACAAATCCACCCCTCCGCTTCCTTCCATGGTCGCCTTCTAGATACCAATAGCGGTACAGAATATCACTATTCACCGATGTGTCATCGACGAGGGTGCATCGACGTGCATCATGTCAAAAAATGTGTGGCAAAAGTTAGGATTCCCCGAACTCAAACCTTCCGTCATCACACTCAGAGCATACGACAGACATCCCTCGACTCCCATCGGCCTCTACCAAAATGTACCGATCTGCTTAGTTGGCAAGATGGTCCACATAGACATCGAAGTCTTGGACGCTCACTTGGATTACAACATACTCCTCGGGCGGAGTTACATGTACACCATGTCTGCTATAGCATCCTCTGTCTTCCGCATTATGATGTTACCCCATGAGGATCGAATCATTACGATAGACCAGCTTACACACAGTGAAAAGCGTCCCCTAACCAACCTAGATGTAATTCTACCCTACATATATACAGCCACAGACAGTCTTTCATGGTACCAAGAATACGGCCCTGGCCAATTCAAACCGTCGTTTGTCCTAGGGTCATTCCTAGGAGATCCTCCCATTATCCCTGAGGTATCGCCCGATGCCACAGGGGCCCTGGTGTGCATTATGTCCACATCAAGCACTGAGGTTAGTCAGGACACAAACTCAAGTAGTAACAACACTGAGGCATCGGCCATGGCAGCCTCTCTAGCCTATGCCGCCTCCCAAACCCCTTTCTTCTACCCTCCAGCTAGCTTCATCTCCCAGCAGGTTTTGGCAACACTGGAGTTACCCAACATACCGTTGGCGTTCCTAGTTTGGTACCTCATTCCCCCTTTCGGAACAAGAGCCACCAACATTACTGCCGTAGGGTTAAAGACCCTCATTCCAGAGGAGCTCTCACCCACCCAAGAAATGGTCGCAACCGCCTTCGCACGGGAAGTTCCCATTACGAAACCGGTTATCATGGCCAAGAAAACCGCAAAAAGAGGAAAGAAAGCGGTGACCCCCACCATGCAAAGGGATTCATCGGCCTGCGCTATATGTGATGTCATAGGACACCATACCCACATATGTCCAGAGTTGAACGAGTTAAAACCACTCCTCTACTCTGAAGTAGACGTCTCGATGCCATGTTCCCGCAAAAAGGAACTTGTCGCGAAAAATATAGGCAAACCACTGCGTACCAATCACACATGCGCTCTCTATGACACCTATGGGCACTATACCCACCATTGTCCAGAAATACTGCGATATAGGGATGCCTTACACGCGATCAAGCGATCCTATCAAGAGTATCCCTCCATCTAGTCTATCAATGACGAGCTGCGTACCATCCTATATTTACAAGAGGAACATAGATTTGTAGAGCGGCCCCCAATTATTCCCATTATACATTGTATGCTATGTGATGAACGTGGCCACTACCTCGAAGAGTGTGCAACATTAGAACTCATTCACAGATGGTATCTGATCGAAAGGGTTTACTACGTGGGGCTACGGGTAGCTCAATTCACATACCCGTTATGCGCTGGCAATCACCTTTTAGAGGACTGTCACTACATACCTCGCTTCCGGCTAGCCTTGGCTAGCCTCCGCTCAGCCATAGTTTGCCTTTCCTAAGAAGATGATATGGATGCTGAGTCCACAGGAAACTCCATGACCCAAGCAGAGGAGATGAGTGGGTCTATCATGTTCTTGTCAGCTGAAAAATGGCCTAGCAGGGAACTCCTAGTTACCCCAAACGCCACTTCAAAAAACACACCCGCATGCACGTTATGCAAAAAGACAGACCATATAGTCGTCCATTTCTCTAACTTACCAACATTATGACGTTGGTTCCCCGCCTGGCCTCAGACCAAGCATGATGGGACCCCCATATCACGGGTATTTTTCCTAATATGTCAGGGTAATCATTACGACCGACATTGTACTTATGTTTCTCGGATCTGTCCCACTATCGACATGATTAATGCCATAGAAAAGAGAACGGAAAATCTTTGGGAATGGCATAAAAGATACATCACCAGCTCAACGTCCCCACCACCATAATGGTGTGTCAAGCCTAATAAGACGCACACCAACCACGTGTACCCCAGGAATTATGTGCGATGCCCTCCATCGGGGCATTCACCGTATGCATATCTACCTCGATTCCTAGTTAATGGTATCACAGCTAAACCAAACATTTGAGACCAGAGACACACACCTGTTTAGAAAATATTTGCGTGCCAAAATATTAAGCAGAAAATTTGACTACATTACATTTTCACATGTATCAAGGAATCAAAACCAAGCAGCTAATCGCATAACTAATAATATCCTAGATTGGAATGCAAAGTGAATAAACCATCATACATAAAAAACTAAAAACATAGATATCCATCAGCAGATATAAACCGAAATAAATAGCACAACATATAGAGCCGAAAAAATATGTCTCATATATATATATATATATATATATATATATATATATATATAATATGTTTATTTGAGTACAAAAAATAGAGTTGCTGGCCCACTGGCCAGCCCAAAGATACATAGGTCGTCAAAAATAAGGGAAGCATCCTCATAACGGGTGCTTTCCCTGTGTACAAAACTTCTCTATGGGTGTGCCCCCTCAAGAGGAGCACCTGGACCCACCATTGCTCCTGGTGCCACCACCGGAGTTGTTTTCATCACTGCAATAGATACTCGTCGTAGAGTGGGCCGATAATCCCTCTCACGGGCCATCACCGTCTCTAGCCACACCTCCTCGAAGTCATCCATGAAACCTAAAGCAGGCATACCCTGGGTCAAGCGGTCCACTCGACCCCGGAAGTCCTCTAGAGTGGCCAACTGAGCTGTAAGTGCTGCAATGCATGCCTCAGCCGCATCTGCATGAGCTTGCTCGGCTGCAACCCTAGCTGTAGCCGAGTTTCTACCCTCACCAGAAGGGCCAGCACCATCCCCGCCAAGTGTTAGCCACCTATAAAAATTTGTCATATCAAATGGTGGCTAAATATCTTTTAGCCTTTGAGAAAAAATTCATTTCCAAATTGTTAGTTCTTAAATTCTTATGAAAATATTTACCTTTGGAGTTAATCTTCACTGCTGTTTACCTATTAATCCTAAAGAACCTGCTATTTTACGAAGAGAAAACTGTTTGAGAAGCTCCATTTTTCCCTCATTACACTTCTCCATTTCATCCATAAACCCTTTCATCTACCTCTCATTCCCTCAAATTCCCCTTCAGAACCTTGTAAAATTCCTTTATAAGGTTTAAAACCCTGTCTTTACCCCTATCGGAACCTCCAAATTCCTCAAAAAACACTTCAAAAATCCTAAGAACCTTCATTTTTCCATAAGGCCTTAAGCACTGTTCGGCCTTAAGCACCAGCCCCTTTTCCACATACGACCAACGCTATGACCAGGCACGAAGTGCTCATCGCATCACAAAACACATTTTACTTGTTTTTCTTGGATATTTGCCTCTCGCCGATGAAATCTCATGATCAATTCTCCACCGTTGATCTGATTTGTTATGCCCAGATCTAACGACCCATATTTCTCCCCGTTCCAAAACCCACCATTCCTCCTTTTTCTTCATCATTAAATCTCCCTCGTCGATCTATTTTTCAGATCAACAGCTCTCGCTCCATCGCAATTTGGCAATCGCAGTTTCCCTTTATCCTTTCCCTTTTCCTCCTTCGATGCCGATCCTCCCAATTTAATCTTAGCCATTGAATCCACAAGAACCAACGGCCCAGATTCAATCGCACTCCGCTCATTAGCCCTCTGACATCACACCCGCCGATTAAATCTCCATTGTTGATCTCCCATACCGATTCGACGACCAGCGCTTAATCGCACATCGCAAATTTAACACCCTGATGCTCTGGCCTCTTTCCTTTTCTCCGATGCGATGTAATCCCAGCCTTTCATTCCACCAGATTCGACGGTTCGCGCTTCATCGCATCGTGCTCATCCATCACATAATCCTCCGCCATCTCGACCTCCGATTAAATCTCCATCGTCGATCTCCCTTAGATCGGATGGTCTGCGCTCAATCGCATCATCGCCTTTCTCCCCTCCCCTCGCACCCTTTCACGTCCTGCGCAATTCTGCGATGCAATCTCTGTCGTTGATCTTCTCAAATCCAACGGCCCACAATACTTCTGCTTTTGAAACCCCGCACATCTCTTTCTCCCCCATCGACAGATCTCGACCGTTGACCTCATGATTCGACGGCTCCCATTCATCCTTCCTTTCGCCCTTTATAAAAAGGTGGGCCCTCCCTTCTCCTCATTTTTTCACCAAATTCCTTCAAAACCTTACCTTTTCTATATTTTCTGTTTCACGAAAAAAATAGTTTTAAACGAATCCTGACCATTGATCTACAAAGATCAAAGGCCATCGAGCCCCATACATCCTCCGCAGAGCTCTTCATCCATCGTTCTCAACTCGCACTGTTGGATCTGCTACCCATCATCCAATGGCTCAAACTGCATATCGCGTAGTTTTTTACCTCGCTCCCCAGTGCACTACTTCCACGCGAAATAGGTGGTTTTAGAAATCCACGTGTCGAACACTAACATATATCGCATTCCGAAAGCTAATACCGCTTACCCCCCAAATGCAACGCAAAAACCGCTACCGGTTTTCCGCTATACCGCTCCCTCCACCAACATTGCTTTTTCATCTTTTAACCTTGGCTGTCGATCTTTGAGATCGAACAGACCTAACTTAATCTCACCCCCATTCGATTTCCCTCCATCTTTTCTTCCAAGCATTTCACCTAATGATCTCAGCCGCTGATCATTCTAATCTAACGGTCCACATTCGCTATCGCGCCCAAACTCCATTTTTCACCTGGTTAGCTGTTCTGCTAGGATTTTCCTCCCTTTTTCGCTGCATCCCCATTTTTCCTCACTGCTTCTCACCCTCACGAGCCACTGAAGCAGTATTAATCAAATTCCGCAGGATTTTATAATGAGTTTGTGTGTTTTTGCAGGGTTCTTAATGGTGGTTGTTCTATGTTTTTCCATAGTCACAGACAGGTAACAAAAAAGGCTCGGAGTGATGATTCTGTGCCTCTTAATCCAATGAAGAAAAGGATCTACGCATAAATCCACCTATATAAACAAAACAACAAAGTGTATCAGTGAAGAAATTAACAGTAAAGGGATTAATGCCTAAGCCTGAAAAACAGAGTTTTAATCCTCAGGTTTAAAGAAACAAAGACAGTATCAAAGAACAAAGACCTGAAGAAAAGATCAAGGGTAGTTAAGCCTAAAACATAGACCGAAAGCAAATTAAAAGTGTTTTAAGGTTAAAAAAAGTGTTATATCAATCGAAGGAAGCCTCCACTGCCACATCAGAGGCTAAAATATCCTTTCAGCTACCAAAAGCGCCACCTATAACTTCAATTAATCGAAAGAAGGCATAGTTATTGCCTTAGTCAGTGATATTTTGTTTAAAGTAGCCAGAGTTATTGCAAGCCTGTCTAAAGAGTTTTAGAGTCAAAAAAATCTGCTAAGCAGCTAAATACTTAATGAAAACCAATTAATACAGATAAAATATCAGAAAACTTCTCTGTTGAGCCCCTCAAAGGCTGAGAAGCACAAACTCTGCATTAATTGAACAGTTACACCCTTCCTACACTCCACCTCCTCATTCTTCTATAAATACTAATGTAGAATATTGTATAGAGGTTGGTCTCTGGATATCTGTTACATGTAAATATTTTTCTGAAGCTGCTGTAGCCCTGTATGTAATTGAAGATACATAAGCTGAGATGAGAAGTTTGAAGCTGTAGAGACCCACTGGACTTGATGATTGTAATTGGTTTGAACATCAAATACAAGCTGATTTATGGGATCCTGGTCTATGTCAATGGTGATGTGTTTCTTATCGTAAATTTTTATTTTCTTTTTGTTTCCATTTTGTCCACTTTTCTCCGATAAAAAACAACAAATATAGAGCTAGGATTTACTCTTTAAAGTACCCTACTCTCACTGATAAGCTTTATCTTTATGTTTTCCTCCAATTGTGTATTTAAGAATGATTCAATACAGTCCAAGCAGTCAAGGAATGTTGGTGAGCCCATGTCTTACTGTCTAAACTTTAAACATTGTTCTTGAATGATATTTTCATTACATGCTAAGTAGAGTTGGACTAGGAAAGTTTATGGTTTTCCTTGTCTTCTAGTTCTTTCTCCAAAGGTTGTTTGAAAGTTTCCCTTAAGAGTATGTCAAAAGCAGGCTAGTTTCAAAGTACTTACCTAATCTTAGACTACTTTTTATGTTTATCATGAATGTTTTCCTTTTGAATACACTGAAATTAGGCTAAGTTAAAAGTATTTACTTGATCTTCAGCTATTCTAAGTTTTTTAGATGTTTTCTATTGAAAGTACATCAAAAGAAGGATAGTTTCAAAGCACTTACTTGATCTTAGATTACTTTTATGTATTTCCTTAAGTGCATGCCAAAAGTAGGATAGTTTCAAAGTACTTACTTGATCGTAGGCTGCTCCTTGTTTCTTCATCTGTTTGATTTCCCTCACTCCATTTCTTATTGTTCCATTCCATAAAATAAACTTAAAGAGATCCTTTGACATAGATGACTTGGCCCATGGACCACTCTTGAATCTTGTTGTTTCAATTAAATCCTCTTATGACTCCATAGCCCAATGGATTGAAGATGCTCCTCGCCTATCTTATTAGCTGAACCATTCTTTCACCTACTTACACCTGCACCCTTCATTTATACTTCCTTCACCTTCATCATATCCTTGCCCAACCAAAACAAACAAAAACCCTTGTTCTTAATAACTAGCCTAATATCATACTAAAAACCTTAAAAGATAAATCAATCTTTGCACTTATAAAGAGATCCCTCTCTGGATTCAGGAGGGCTAGATCCTAGAATCCCAAAGTGGTTTTTGATGTAGTCTCTGCAGCGTTTAGTCTTGTCACTCTGCTAAATTACAGAGACCTAACATTTTCTGGCGACCATACTGGGGACTTTCTGAAGTAATAGATAACTTCACAACTCAGATAATCCCATTTTCAACAATGAACCAAGTGTCTGCGTAGAGTGATTTTTATTGTTGATGGTGAACAAATTTCAAAACCCTGAAATCAAGTAAAAACTCTTCACCTGGTGATTCCACTAAAGATCAATAGGCCTGTTGATTTTCTTTGGTATTCGAACCTATTAATGGTGGTGGACCATAAAACCTTTTACCTTCTAAAGCTAAAAATTTCCACCTAGTGACTCCACGATCCTAAACAGACCTAAAGACTCCACTGGGAAACCCTTTATCATAACATCATTCAAACTCAGTTAAGAAGGATTTGAAGATTAAAGTTTTCTTGCTAAAATATTAGTTAGCCTCTTAAAGATTGTCATATTTGGTTAAAATTTTCTTATTAGTGGGTCTAAAAAACAACATTGTGGCTTCTAGAAGGGTCCATACTAGAGCCCATCCTAACCCAAATCCTACTGAGATAGTTGATAATCCTGAAAGAATCCTTAGGAAATCTCCTAAGGCCAAAAATTCAACTATTGTTAGGTCACTCCATAGAGCTAATTCTGTCCCTGAAAACCTTGCAGCTCTACAAGATTCACAAGTTGACTTAAGAAACCCATTCAGTTTCAGGTCACTTGAGGATATAGATCAGATAGATTTTGAGCCTTCACCTTCATCCCAAGATAGAAGTGAACATCCTGGTAGCAGAGAAACTAACCCACCTGATTTGCATTTCTTACATAATCTCGGTTTCTCTCATCCTAGATCTGCTCAATAGTCTCTTGCTGGTCCATCCACTTCTGCTATCCATACACCCACTGTTCAAACCACCCCATTCCATCAATCCCCTCCTATCCTACACCCTCCACCTATAAACCCTCCATTTTTCCCACAACCTCCTATCATGGAAACATGGTATGCCCCTCTAGTCCTTCCTTTACCTTTAGTCAATCTGCCACAGGACTATCAGTCCAAGATACCATTGTACTGCTTCACAACATGTGGACAAGATGAATGACTACTTTGATAGAAATGAGATTGATGATGAAACTGTCAAACTTAAGTTATTTGCTCAAAGTCTAGGGGGAGAAGCAAGAAAATGGTTCAAAAGTTGAACCCCTAATAGTATTAATGACCTCCAAGCCTTTCATCAGTTATTTATAAACAAGTGGGAAGTTAGAAAAAACCCTCTCCAAATACTTTCAGATTACAACAATCTCAAAACAAACACTGGGGAAAGTGTCCAAGCTTATTGCACTAGGTTCAATAGTGTTTATAATGCACTGCCCCTAGACTTGAAACCTCCACAAGGCTCAGCTTTAAACAAATTTCCTGAAGGATTTGATCTTGAAATGGCCTATCGGCTAAGAGAGAGAGATCCTTTGACTTTAGAAGATATGCAGAAAAGAGCCTTAGCTGTGGAAGTGAATTTGATGGAGAAAAGAGCCAGAATGAGGAATGAAAAGAAAGTATCATTTAGGGAGAAATCTACACCCTCTACATCTAGCTTGAAAATGGAAAGGATGATAGAAGAAATGATGAAAAAGATGAGCATACTTGAGAGGGCACAATCTAGAGAAAATCAATTAGCTCCCCAAAACAGAAATCAATCTCAAAATAAAAATCAGAATTTCAAGATAAACCAACCTCAAAACAGACCAAGAGACTCTGATCGGGAGATTATTCCTCCTTTTCATCAAAACTATGTAAGTGAGGTTGAAGAAACAATTAAACAAAAAGAGGAAGATGACATAAACATGCTGGGAGTAGACAATGATACTTTTGATGTTCATCACAGTAGGAAACAAGGTTTATATACACCCTATGATGATGGAAGAATGGAAGTTGAAAATTATTATCAAGAGCCGAAAAATGTCATCATAGAGACTCCAAAAGAATATGACCTTAGGAGTAAAAAGAATCAGGAAACTCCCAAAATTAAGCCCTCTGAAAGTTCTACCAAAAACAACCCTGTCAACAAACCCAAAGTTACAAAACAAAAAGATAAAACAGTGGCTGTAAATTCTGATCAAAACAAAGAGAAAGGCACTCAAATTAATGAAAAACAGAGTGCAGATCTTAGCAGCGTTATTACCTCAGCTAGTGCTCCTATTAAAACAATTTTGACCAATGTAAATACAGGAAATCAGCAAACTGATTTTGCTAATAAATTAGTGATTAACAGGGCTGAAACAAACATTGTAAAAATCATATGCCTTTTAGTTTGGAACAGGAAATTGCCAAGATTAGAATCTCTGTTCCCCTCACTGAATTAGTCACCCAAGATCTATATAGATCACAGATTTTGAAAGCCTTCAACATAGGAGAAAATAATGACACTTTCAACCTCAGTGATGACCAACCAGAGCTCTTATTTGGTCCTAATATTGAAGGAAGATACCAAGAAGGGCCAGTTCCTCCATTTTATGTTAGATTGAAAATTCATGACAAAATTTTTCACAATGTTATGCATGATTCAGGGGCCTCTCATAACTTAATGCCCAAAGCAGTAATTGAGAGTCTAGGCCTTGAAATCACCATACCATACAAAGATCTATAATCCTTTGACTCCAGTAGAGTGAAATGTTTAGTTTTGATCAAAGACCTCTGTATAAACTTAGCACAAATACCAGCCAAGTGTTTAGTGATGGATATTATAGTGGCTGATGTACCCCCCAAATATGGTATGCTGTTATCAAGATCTTGGGGAGTTAAGTTACAAGGAACAATGCAAATGGATATGAAATATGCCACCATCCTTATTTTTAATCAAACCAGAAGACTTTATAGGGAATCTCACGTGCAATACATGGTAAGTAGCCAAGAGAGACCGGAAAATTATCCTCTTTATTCTGTGCATACAAGCCTTGACTCATTTATTCTCTTCAATCATGAAACATTTAATGAGCAGGAAATCTTAACTGACTTAGTGGCCACCTCTCACTGTAACATAGTGGCAGACACAAAAAAGGAGGAAGACAAGACAAAAGCATCAAGACAGTTTGCCAAAACAGAAAATCATAGTAAACAAATCACAGGTCTAGAGCTACAAAACAATCATCAATTGTTTGTCAACCTTGAGAGTCAAAAGAACAGTCCTCAACATAATGAATAACATGAGGAACTAAACCAAATTAAACATAGTGCTAATTTACAAGAACAATCTAAAAGCACAATAGATGAAGAGGATAGTAGTCAAACTAGTAAATCTGAAACTAGTCCTCTTTGGAGTATGAATTTTGATGGGTCTTGCACTAAGAATGATGTTGGAACAGGCATATGGATACACAAACCTGAAAACAATCATGCTGAAGGGCATTCATATAGGTTAAAATTTCAATGTACCAGTAACATAGCTGAGTACGAAGCCCTCCTTTTAGGCCTACACATATTGAAGAAATTAGGGGCCAAAAGGATAAAAGTTCATGGGGATTCAGAGTTGATTATTAAGCAAGTGAATGGGGAATATAGTGCCAAACACCCCAGACTTAGAGCCTATAGAAATGATGTCATGGACCTATTGAAAACATTTGATGAATTTCAGCTTGTCTTTGTCCCAATAAACCAAAATGTCCTTGCCAATGGTTTAGCCTTTGCTGCTAGAACTTGTCTAACACCTTATGAAACCAAGAAATGTACCACTCAAATAAAATTTAGACCAGCTGTCCCGGACAATGAAAAATACTTGCAAGTGTTTGATGGAGATAAACAAATAGAAGACTTCCTACAGTCCAGAAATCAATTTGAGCCATCAAGTTCAGATTCAGATTATGAAAATGACTGTCCTATTGAACAAAATTTACTTAACGAAGAAGTAAACTCTCCAGAGATTGCTAATTTAAATCTGTTATCTAATAAACTTGAACATACCACAGAAATTAGTGCATATTTAGGAAAATAAGATCTAGAAATGCTGCAATCTAACACTCAAAGCTTGCCAAAAGGTCTGGTCCCATTAGAAGAATTGTTTAATTTAAATGATGTTTACAAAAAACCAAAACTAGAGCCTGTTGAAACTGAAGTAGAATAATGTAACATAGGCAGTGAACTAAAGCCAAAAATGATTAAACTGTCTAAAACATTGCCAGCTCACATCAAACTGAAATATATTGAGTTGTTTAAGGAATTTTCTGATGTATTTGCATGGAGCTATGAGGATCTAAAATCATATGACACAGAGATAAATCAGCATAAGATACCCTTCAAGGAATACCAGAAGCCCTACAAACAAAAATTGCGCAGAATAAACCCTATTCAATTACCCCTGGTTGAGAAAGAAATCAAGAAAATGTATGATGCTGGAATTATAGTCCCTGTTAGATATTCAGATTGAATATTTAATCTTGTGTCAGTTAGGAAAAAGACAGGAGAAAAAAGGCTTTGTATTGATTTTAGGAACTTAAATAGAGCCTCATTAAAGGACAAATACCCTTTACCCAAGATGGATCATATCTTACAAAAGGTAGTTGGTTCTAAAATGATTTCTTTGTTAGATGGCTTTTCAGGTTACAATCAAATACTGGTACATCCTGATGATCAAATCAAAACAGCCTTTACCACACCTTGGGGTACTTTCATGTATGTGAAAATGCCCTTTGGTTTAATGAATGCTGGTGCCACATTTCACAGAGCCATGGATATTACATTCTCAGAAGAATTAGGCTTCTTCATCATTATTTACCTTGATGATATCACTATTTTTTCCAAAACAGATGAACACCTAGAGCACTTGAGAAAAGTCTTTGAGAAATGCAGAAAATATGGGTTATCTTTAAATCCAAAGAAAACAATGTTTGGTCTCCAAGAAGGCAAGCTGCTTGGACACATCATATCAGAAGAGGGGATAAAGATAGATCCAAAGAGGATTGATGGTATATTGCAAATCAATCATCCTAGAAACATCAAGGAACTTCAATCTTTCATTGGGAAGATTAATTTCTTGAGAAGGTTCATACCCAATCTAGCTGAACTCTTTAGAAACATAACAAACATGCTGAAAAAGGAAGAAGGACTTAAATGGACCTTAGAAGCAAAGAAATCATTTGAACTGGTAAAACAAGCATTAACCAAAACACCAGTTCTCATTAGTCTTGATTTTACAAAGAATTTTTTCATTTTTTCATTTGCATCAGAACACATAGTGGTTGTTGTCCTATTACAGAAAAATTTGAAGGGACAAGAGCAGCCAATTGCATTCTTTAGTAAAGCATTGAGAGATGCACCTCTGAAGTACAATATCATGGAAAAACAAGCCTTTTCCTTAATCAAAGCCTTAAAAGACTTCAAAGTTTACATTTTACATTCCCACATAATTGCATTTGTGCCAAATTAAGTTGTAAAAGACATTTTAACCTAGGATCCAGATGGAAAAAGAGGAAAGTAGATTGATGTGATACTTGAATATGATTTATAAATCAAGCCCACTAAGCTCATAAAAGGCCAAGGACTGGCAAGATTAATGGCTGAGTCTAATTTTGAAGCTCTTGATATAAACATGTTAGAGGCAATAGATGAACAGGAGGAGTTGTCAACTCCCATTGTTGAAGATCATTTTTTGTTTTCATCTTGGTATGATGATATTTTGTATGTTTTGCTCAATTTAAATACACCTCCTAGTTTGTTTAAAACAAAGGCAATATTTTTAAAGTTGAAAGCTGTTAATTAATGCATTTTGGATAAATGTCTATATTGGAAAAATGCTAGTGGATTATTGCTTAAATGTTTGCCCGAGAATGATGCAGATAAGATCAAACATGAGTTCCATGAAGGAGAATGTGGAGGCCACCTCTATTGGAAGACAACTGCCAATAACATCCTTAGAGCTAGTTACTACTGGCTCACCCTCTTTCAAGATGCCCACAAAATGATTATTGCCTATCATAAATGTCAACTCTTTGAAGGAAAAATAAAATTGCTTCCCTTACCCTTGCATCCAATCACTGTTGAGGCTCCTTTTCAATAGTGGGGTCTAGACTTCATTGGGGAAATCCATCCAGCCTCATCTGCCCAACATAGATGGATTCTCACTGCAACAGACTATTTTACCAAATGGATAGAAGCCATCCTTTCTAGGCAAGCCAATGACTCTGTTATTATAAAATTCCTTGAAAATCATATCCTATCTAGATTTGGTTGTCCTAGGAAGATTATCACTGAAAATGCTGCTGCATTTGGATCCAAAAATATGGTTGAATTCTGTCACAAATATCATATTACATTAGGCCATTCTACTGCTTATTACCCTCAAAGTAATTGGTTTGCAGAATCCTCAAACAAAAGTTTGGTAAATATAATCAAGAAGTTGCTTGAAGACAATAAGAAATCATGGCACACAAAGCTAGTACATGCACTATGGGCTGACAGATTAACACTTAAGAAATAAATTGGAATGTCACCCTACCAGCTTGTTTATGGAGCAGATGCAATTTTTCCAACCAGTCTATGAATGCCAGTCATGAAGCTGATCCAAGAAGTGCAGTCTGAAGAAAATGATATGACAAGAAGAATACATCAGACTATACATCTTCAACAAACCAGGGAGGAAGTCTACAACAGAGCATTACACAAGCAAGAAAACATCAAGAAGTTGTTTGATAAAAGAACCAAGGCCAGTGATTTCAACATTGGTGACAAAGTTTTGAAGTGGGATTCCAGGAGAGAAGATAAGGGCAAACATGGGAAATTTGATAACTTATGGATGGGCTCTTATCTCATTCATTCTATTGCTGGTAACAATGCTTATTTCTTGTAGGAAGTGGATGGAACTAAACTTTTTGGAGGTCCTATCAATGGCAGGATGCTCAAACATTATTTTTCTTGACTATATCAGTTTGAAGCTTTTTCCTTTTTTCTCATTGTAAATATCATAGTTTGAACATTGCATTCAAAGTTAGAAAAATAAAAATACAAAAACAATAGAAGATAGAAAAGAGGGCAGAGTGAAAACAAGCAAGGTACAGCCCCATACCAAAAAAGAGAAACATAGTCTGAAAGTGTGCAAGCTCAAATGCCACTCCTAAAAACACACTTCTAGTTAGTCATACAACCTAATCATGACTAATTAGTTTTTTTAATTTTACTACTGATAGGTTAGTGAGTTAGATTTTCCAAACAATTTAATCTTGGCTTATTAGTAAGGTAGATTAGGATAGAAAAACAAAGGTTCAAACAAGCTCAAATCCTGAACTTGTGAGATTAATGAAGAACTGGTTCTAAAAAGCCCAAAAATTGAACCAGGAAAAAAAGAGGAAGCAGCTCAAACAAGACTAAAACCAAAGCTGAAGAATAATGAAGGATGTTTTAGTTTTCAGATCTTAAGCCTTCACCATTTTGCTTTACTTTTCTACAATTTTAGTCTATGTGCAGCTTGTTTTTATCCCATAGATCTACAACAAGTCAAACTGCTTAATCTTGGCTTGACTGTTTTTTAAATTTCCTTTTTTAGAATTTAGAGAATGAAGGTCTGTCAGACAGTCTAATCCTGACAGATACTAGTTAGGTAGAGAAACTTATGAACTCAACTGCTTAATCTAAGTTCATGGAGAAATAAGGGTAGACTTAGACTAGTTTTATGTTTTCAATAAAAGAATAAAATGATTGATGAAAAGGTTTGCAAGTCCAAATGCACCCGCTGAAGAAAAAATGTTAGGAAGTAGGCTGTGTAGATAGATGTTTGGGAAACACTTTTCTGTTGATATATCAAGTTCTAGACATTTTTGTTAGCAGCTGATTACAAGAAAAAGATTATCAAAGTGCAAGGCACTGATCAGCTTCCAGAGAAGAATTGTCTGAAGTTCTTGACATCTTCAAAAAGATGTCATCCCCATGTGGAGCCACTGTTAGCCACCTATAAAAAAATTTCATATCAAATGGTGGCTAAATCTCTTTTAGCCTTTAAGAAAAAATTCATCTCCAAATTGTTAGTTCTTAAAGTCTTATGAAGATCTTTACCTTTGGAGTTAATCTTCACTATTATTTCCCTATTAATCCTAAAGAACCTGTTGTTTTACAAAGAGAAAACTATTTGAGAAGCTCCTTTCTTCCCTCATTACACTTCTCCATTTCATCCATAAACCCTTTCATCTACCTCTCATTCTCTCAAATTCCCCTTCAGAACCTTGTAAAATCCCTTTATAAGCTTTAAAACCCCATCTTTACCCCTACCGGAACCTCCAAATTCCTCAAAAAACACTTCAAAAATCCTAAAAAACATTCATTTTTCCATAAGGCCTTAAGCCCCAGCCCCTTTTCCGCATACGACCCGCGCTGTGACTGGGCGCAAAGCGCTCATCGCATCGGAAAACACATTTTACTTATTTTTCTTGGTTATTTGCCTCCCGCCGATGCGATCTCACAATCAATTCTCCGCCGTTGATCTGATCTATTACGCCCAGATCTAACGGCCCATATTGCTCCCCGTTCCAAAACCCGCCATTCCTCATTTTTCTTCATCATTAAATCTCCCCCGTCGATCTAGTTTTCAGATCAACGACTCTCGCTCCATCGCAATTCGGCAATTGCAGTTTCCCTTTATCCTTTCCCTTTTCCTCCTCCGATGCTGATCCTCTCGATTTAATCTCAGCCGTTGAATCCACAAGAACCAATGACCCAGATTCAATCGCGCTCCGCTCATTAGCCCTTCGACATCACACCCACCGATTAAATCTCCACCGTTGATCTCTCATACTGATCCGACGGCCAACACTTAATCGCACATCACAAATTCTAACACCCCGATGCTTTGGCCTCTTTCCTTTTCTCTGATGCGATGTAATCCCAACCATTCATTCTGCCAGATCCCATGGTTCGTGCTTCATCGCATCATGCTCATCCATCACATGATCCTCCACCATCTCGACCTCCGATTAAATCTCCACCATCGATCTCCCTTAGATCGGACGGTCTACGCTCAATCGCATCATCGCCTTTCTCCCCTCCCCTCGCACCCTTTCATGTCTTATGCAATTCTGCGATGCAATATTCGTCATTGATCTTCTAAAATCCAATGGCCCATAATAATTCTACTTTTCAAACCCCACCCATCTCTTTCTCCCCCATCGACAAATCTCGGCCGTCGATCCTCATGATCCGACAGCTCCCATTCATCCTTCCTTCCGCCCTTTATAAAAAGGTGGGCCCTCCCTTCTCCTAGTTTTTTTGCCAAATTCCTTCAAAACCCTACCTTTTCTATATTTTCTATTTCTTGACAAAAATAGTTTTAAACAAATCCTGACCGTCGATCTACAAAGATCAAAGGCCATCGGGCCCCATACATCCTCCGCACATCTCTTCATCCATCACACTTAACCCGCACCGTTGGATCTGCTACCCATCATCCAATGGCTCAAACTACATATCGTGTAATTTTTTACCCTACTCCCTAGTGCGCTACTTCCGCACGAAATAGGTGGTTTTAGAAGTCCACGTGTCGAACGCTAACATATATCGCGTTCCGAAAGTTAATACTGCTTACCCCCCAAACGCAACGCGAAAACCGCTGCCAATTTTCCACTATACCGCTCCCTCTGCCAACGTTTCTTTTTCATCTTTTAATCTTGGCCATTGATCTCTGAGATCAGACGGACCTAACTTAATCTCACCCCCATTCGATTGCCCTCCATCTTTTCTTCCAAGCGTTTCACCGAATGATCTTAGCCGTTGATCGTTCTAATCTAATGTTCCACATTCGCTATCGCGCCCAAACTCCATTTTTCACCTAGTTAGCTATTCTGCGAGGATTTTCCTCCCTTTTTTGCTGCATCCTCATTTTTCCTCACTTCTCCTCCACCCTCACGAGCCTCTGAAGCAGTCTTAACCAAATTCCGTAGGATTTTATAATGAGTTTGTGTGTTTTTGCACGGTTCTTAGTGGTGGTTGTTCTATGTTTTTCCATAGTCACAGACAGGTGACAAAAAAGGCTCTGAGTGACGATTCTATGCCTTAATCCAATGAAGAAAAGGATCTGCACATAAAGCCACCTGTATAAAAAAACAACAAAGTGTATCAGTGAAGAAATTAACAGTAAAGGGATTAATGCCTAAGCCTGAAAAGCAGATTTTTAATCCTTAGGTTTAAAGAAACAAAGGCAGTATCAAAGAACAAAGACCTAAAGTGAAGATCAAGGGTAGTTAAGCCTAAAACACAAACCGAAAGCAAATTAAAAGTGTTTTAAGGTTAAAAAAAGAGTTATATCAGTCGAAGGAAGCCTCCACTGCCACATCAGAGGCTAAAATACCCTTTCAGCTACCAAAAGCACCACCTATAACTTCAATTAATTGAAAGAAGGCATAGTTATTGCCTTAGTTAGTGATATTTTGTTTAAAGCAGCTAGAGTTATTGCAAGCCTGTCAAAAGAGTTTTAGAGTCAACAAAATCTGCTAAGCGGCTAAATACTTAATGAAAACCAATTAATATAGAGAAAATATTAGAAAACATCTCTGTTGAGCCCCTCAAAGGCCGTGAAGC
The DNA here is from genome assembly GCA_034641835.2 of Pinus albicaulis. Classification (NCBI taxonomy): domain Eukaryota; kingdom Viridiplantae; phylum Streptophyta; class Pinopsida; order Pinales; family Pinaceae; genus Pinus; species Pinus albicaulis. The sequence continues at coordinate 216,246,878 of CM076578.1, read as the reverse complement.
ACAAACTCTACATTAATTGAATAGTTAGACCCTTCCTACACTCCAGCTCCTCATTCTTCTATAAATACTGCTGTAGAAGATTGTATAGAGGTTGGTCTCTGGATATCTATTGCATGTAAATAGTTTTCTGAAGCGGCCCTGTATGTAATTGAAGATACATAAGCTGAGATGAGAAGTTTGAAGCTATAGAGACCCATTGGACTTGATGATTGTAACTGGTTTGAACATCAAATACAAGCTGATTTATGGGATCCTGGTCTATGTCAATGGTGATGTTTTTCTTATTGTAAATTTTTATTTTATTTTTGTTTCCATTTTGTCCACTTTTCTCCGATAAAGAACAGCAAATATAGAGCTAGGATTTACTCTTTAAAGTACCCTACTCTCACTGATAAGCTTTATCTTTATGTTTTCCTCCAATTGTGTATTTAAGAATGATTCAATACAGTCCAAGCAGTCAAGGAATGTTGGTGAGCTCATGTCTTACTGTCTAAACTTTAAACATTTTTCTTGAATGATATTTTCATTACATGCTAAGTAGAGTTGGACTAGGAAAGTTTATGGTTTGCTCTGTCTTCTAGTTCTTTCTCCAAAGGTTGTTTGAAAGTTTCCCTTAAGAGTATGTCAAAAGCAGGTTAGTTTCAAAGTACTTATCTGATATTAGACTACTTTTTATGTTTATCTTGAATGTTTTCCTTTTGAATACGCTAAAATCAGGCTAAGTTAAAAGTCTTTACTTGATCTTAAGCTATTCTAAGTTTTTTAGATGTTTTCTATTGAAAGTACATCAAAAGCAGGATAGTTTCAAAGTACTTACCTGATCTTAGATTACTTTTATGTCTTTCCTTAAGTGCATGCCAAAAGCAGGATAGTTTCAAAGTACTTACTTGATCTTAGGCTGCTCCTTGTTTCTTCATTTGTTTGATTTCCCTCACTCCATTTTTTATTGTTCCATTCCATAAAATCAACTTAAAGAGATCCTTTGACATAGATGAATTGCCCCATGGACCATTCTTGAATCTTGCTGTTTCAATTAAAACCTCTTATGACTCCATAGCCCAATGTATTGAAGCTTCTCCTCGCCTATCTTATTAGTTGAACCATTCTTTCACCTACTTACACTTGCACCCTTCATTTATACTTCCTTCACCTTCATCATATCCTTGCCCAACCAAAACAAACAAAAACCCTTGTTATTAATAACTAGCCTAATATCATACTAAAAACCTTAAAAGATAAATCAATATTTGCACTTATAGAGAGATCCCTCTCTAGATTCAGGAGGGCTAGATTCTAGAATCCCAAAGTTGTTTTTGATGTAGTCTCTGCAGCATTTAGTCTTGTCACTCTGCTAAATTACAAAGACCTAACACCAGGTGCACTGGCACCACCACCCGGTCCACCTACGCCACCTCCCTTCTGGCCACCACGAGGTCGTCGCGAAGGATCATGACCCACCATTTGGGCCACTAAGCGACCTACCTCGCCAACATCTACAGGAGTAACCAAAATAATGTCAGTGTCAATAAAAAAACACACAAGTACATATAAACTCGAAAAAATGCAGAAAAATATAGCATATACTTGCAGGACCCTAAACATAACCAAAAGGGAGACTGATATCTGGCTCACCCTGAAAGTCCATCCCCGCATACGGGTATGGCAAGAACATCTGTGCGTTGGCCTCAAACTAGGCCTCTGTCGTGTCGTTCCAATAACGACCCACCATGCCACCACCGCCGTGCGGCATCATCAAAGCCCACCTCCTCATGCATGGCTCCCGCGGCCCCCCAATAGGCACCGCCACAATGGGCCTCAGTAGCACCACCCTCTCATACATAATGCTGTACAGGATGCTAGTGTACACAAATGATTTGGATCCATGTTGGACCCTGTTCAGTTGCGACACCATACCATCAAAACAAAAGTGGGCGAAATCGAAAAATGCCCACCCCTCAAGTGGCATAAAACTCCCACTTGTGGGCTCGATGCCCGATGTGGAGCAAACAACCCCGCCAGTCGCACAATAATAGCCAGAGCACACCGCTCAGCCACATCTGTCACTGATGAAATATTGATGCACCCCTCAGTCAGAGGCGCACCACCGCAATGCCGCCACCGGAATCTGTTTAGGTTCACTCTCCCAACAGAGAGTGGATACCTCAGAGCCTCACCCTCTGGCAGTAACCCAATCACGAAGTATATATTCGTCTCTGGATGGATAATCAAGTTAATCCCCCTCAGTACGAACATATTACGCCTCCTGTGCCAATGCTGTATAATATAACGTAATAGTCGGTCTTGATACCGAAGGAACTCGTTCTCAGCAAACTTTAGAAGGCCCAATGCAGCCAACTTACAACACGCCCTAGCATCAACAGCTAGAGCGGTCCGGATCTCGGGCCAATCTCGCTCTCTCCACACCAACCTACCAAGCAACACAGGCACCCATCAGTACAGAGAAAAAAAAAATGAAAACGGACAAAAAACCCAAGTTTTTCTGTCACCCTGGCCTTTGCACACCTTTTTTCTTCACAGGCATGCCCTTGCACGCAAAAAAGAGGGAACAATGTGCCCTCGCGCGCCTGTCCCTCAGAAATGTGCGCAAGGAGGGCGTCACTTTGCCTAGATTTCCCGCGCAATCTAGGGTGAAAAGTCCCTTTGAAGCCATACAAATTGGGTTTGTACGACCCCCAACACTGTCAAACTGAAAAATTGAAATACAGGATGTCATGAAAGTTACCTCGACATAATATCGCTAATCCCTGGTACACAGGCTGACCACAACAACAAGAAAGGCTCTGCAATCACCTCTGATCTCCCAAAACTCAACAAGTACAAACGAATAGGATTAGGGCCATAAACCCATATTTATCGCCCTTTTCCAGAACTTCAGAAGTCCATGACAGGAGATCAAAAGGTCCATTCCGCAAACTGTAAGTTGCACCATCATCCGTACGCCATGAAAAATGAAGGCGATGCCACACATTTGCCTTCCAAAAAAAATAAAATTTTTAGCGCCGGCAGATATGCACCCTCCCATTTTCCTTTCTAAAGTTCATGTTTCTCAATAATATTTGATGAAAAGAAGATGCTTTCACTTGAGGTAGTTGTTTTTTGCAAGAAGAACCTACAAACCATTCACAACACTGTCCACTGAAAGTTCTGGAGCAAGTATCATTCTACCCTCAGCATGATAGAGTCCCAGAAAAATTTGCATATCCTGACATAATTTCTCTATCAGAGATAAACCATAGGGTCCTCATACTCGACCACGTTTATCACCACCTCACCGTGCATATGATAAACGTCCATGTTGGTCGGTAGAGCCTTCCCTCCATGGCGCTCGTCACCCAAAGTAGACCATATATCACTGCACAAGTGAAGCCATGGCCATACCATTTCAGTCTGGGAAGTACCTCATGCTCAGCCATCTATCATGAATAAGGTCAAGTTTTCCATTCAAACTCAAAACCCCCTTCCTAGATGACCAGTTTGTAGAAGCTGATCGAAAGCGCACCTCCACGCATCGCATTTGGCCCACCATACCTCCATCAGCATAATCCCATCTACGACATTTTCTGCTTCATCAACCCCGCACATGAGACCAACCAATGGGACCCCTACCCCCAGCAAAAAATCGTCCTCACACCTATAGTGAGTGACCCCATTTTCATGTTTTGGGGTACTCGTCTCTGTGTTTTGTACAAACCAAACCCCATTATTTTATTCTTTTGGTAAGTATACAAAGACCGCAAACGATGCCCTTCACCACTTCGCCCTCATATTTCATCTTTTCCCCCATGGCAGCAGTCCCTCATTCCCCTTGGTCGGATTATTTCACCCCCATGCACACACCATCATGACATTCATAGCTAGTCCACACCCGCCCTAGAAGTCCTACCGACTCTAGGGATTTTCCCTTCAGAAATAACTATGACTATCACCAAGCTGCTAAAGTATACTTCGACCTCGGGCCACTGAATCCCCATCATCCGTTTTCAGTCACCTCTCACCAATATGCCTATGTTAAATCCATCACATCTAAGTCCCCGACCCCTCAGGTCAGTGACCCATGGTTTTGTTAGGGCTTCCTTTTTGTCGACCTTGACACCTCTTTTCCAAAAAGGAAGCAGTAAATTTGATTATACCTCCCCACGTAAAGGGGTATCCTCGGGTGGCACCGTGGGAGACATCATTGTCCACAGATGTCATCGATCCTCTTGACATTTGACTATAGAAAAAGCTTTCATGTCACGATGGTATCGTACCTTACAACCATTGCAATTTCCGCAGATCCATTGAAGACCCGTGTCTCCATAAGCGTCTCTAACAACAATGCTTACATGGGAAGGTCTCAACCAGTACATATGCGTGCATTGCGCAGTGATATGCCATACCAATATTACGTATATGGGTACCACTTTCCACCTATCGTCAAAGAAAAAATGCCCCCGAGGGCGTCAGCAGTCGTTGTCAACAACCACTAGCATCACTACCACAGTAGTGGCACATACAGCACATGTATTTGTCAATTTTGTTTAACTAGCCATAACATCACGAGCATGGGACATGCTCGCCTCATTGAAATTTTGTAAATATGTTGTATATTTTGTCTTCTTGCAGGGGGTCCCTTAGGCCATGGTTATCTTGGAAATGGTGCAAGGTGTTGTCAATTCCAAAATTCACGCAGACCTCTCTCTCTCTCTCTCTCTCTCTCTATGTACGATACAAAAAAGAAACTATAATGTATTTCGGCTATACAGTTCTTCCTAGACTTCACACATTAGGAGGCAACTGTTAACACTGGAAAATCGTACAGCAGAAGACGACAACAATTACTGTCAAGCCTAAGGATTTACAGGGCAGGAGTACATTATGGAATCAAGAAGTATTAAAAATCTCTAAGGTTTTGAGAAAATTAGATTTGAGATGAATTGCGCGCTTTATCCTTCAAGAAGAGCGCCCTCTGCTCGCCTTTTTTCCTGATAAGCGTGCATTCCTGGAAATGGAAAAAAGTCGCTTTTCAGGACCACACCAAGCAAAGGACAGTTACTTCTTCTGTGAAAGCCGCCTAAGGACAACCACCAGCACCTCCTTAGACACTATGTGAGCACGCAAAAGAATATTTGAGCACAAAATGGAATCACACCTCTCCCTTGGGTCACTATCCATCATGTACCAAGGGAGGGAAGGAGGATTTGAAAATAACCTATATAAACCCACCAAGAGATGAAGAAAGGGTGATCACATTGTTATGCTGGAAAAAGTTGCCCAAGCAACACCAGCAGTGTGTGACCCAGAGTTGGAGCTAAAGAGAATTCGATCGTTGGCCACCCAACATCTTAGTCCATCACAGCAGAGAGAGAGAGAGAGACTGCATCAGAGGCAGAGCTTGGAAGGCAACATTCTTGCATCGGGACCTAGAGCCATTGCCTATGACCCTTTGGCAAGTGGGTAAAATTTCTTCTCCATTTCAAATTTTTAATAAGACGAGCCATCATTTGCATTATTATCGTTTTGACTCTCTTTATAGCTTATGTATATTTGTGTTTTTGTTTTAGTTTAACCAGAGCATACTTTAGCATATTGTTTTTAATTAAATGTTATGCTTTTGAGCTCCCCCACTTTCTACATGTTACCAATAGTTTAAAGAGTAGACCACACTCTTTAAGCTATTGCGATTTCATACACCGGTGCGACTAATCCACCATAACAACTGAGATTGATGTTGTGAAGATTTTCTGCTTAATTGATTTAAAAAATTAAAAACTGACACACATTCCCCATGTCCCATTTTGCTTATGAGCCAAAATTATGGGTGAACTATATGGAGATGAACTGGGTCGCATGGATTCCATCCCTGGAATTTGTTGCTTTATTTCTTTACACTCTATAACTAACTTGTGACACATTCCATTATTAGGGGCATCAGACATTAACTGCATCTCATGTGATATTTCATTTTTATGAAGTAGATGTTTTGGTTCTTTAGCTAGATCTTGAAATGAATCTACTTTTTTAACCAAATTACCTTCGTACTTAAATTCACAACCTGAACAAGTATCATTAAGATCCCTATGTTTCTCTTTTATCGACATGAGTATGTATCTCTTACTTGAACTTATTAAATGCTTCATCTGATTAGCATTAATTAAATTCAATTGATTTTTGATTTTATGTGCCCGAACGATGTACTTAATCCCATATTTCTTGAGATGATACATATGTTCCTTCTTATAAAATAATGCATCACGGTCATAGAGATAAGGTCTTCCTAAGACAATTCCACATATGTCTAACGGTATGACATCTAGATCCACTTCATCGATATAGTTAGTTGTGACTGCAAATTTTAACTGACACTGTTTGGTAACATGAATTTTAGATTGTTCCTTTAGCCATCCTAAAGGATATGGTTTTGGATGACTATGTGTTTTCAAACCCAATTTTTTAACCAATGACTCAAAAATAAATTTTCTTGCAATCTTGTATCGAACAATGTATCTATTTTAGTATGCTTTGAAGTTACCCTTATATAAAATAACTCGATTCTTTTTCCTTCATTCAATTGTTTGATGTTTGAAGAAGCAGAAGTACTAGATTCATAAGTTTTACCTATTTTAACAATAGCAGTGATTTTGCCTTCATCACCTGAATCGGATCCCAAGTCCAAGCCTTGTTGGATTGATGTTTCAACCTTCTTCATTTGGAACTTCTTTGGCTTTATTTCCAGATGAATTTTTCAACACCTAGCTTCATCATGGCCGATCCTTTGGCAATGTGTACAGGTAGTTCTTTCATCTTCCTTCTGAGTTGTGGCAGTCTTCTTTCCCTTTGACTTGCCCTTATTTTTTTTGTCTTTGGTTTCCATCTTCTTGGATGTCTTTGGTGTAAACTTGAAAGGTCTTCCTCCTTACTTGACATGAATAGCTTGAACACAAACTTCCTCAAAGTCATTAGGATTTAACATTAATAATGTATGATGAAAATATGAATGTAAACTACCAATATACTTCAACAAAGTTTCTTTTGTGTCCAAAGAAATACCAAGTGCTAACGCTTTCTTTCTGAATTCCTGTGTGAAATCTTGAACATTTTTTCCCTTACCTTGTCGCAAGTGCTGCCAATCAATTACAACTTGCTGTGTGTGACCCAACGAATATAATTTTTTCTTTAGAGCTTTTATAAACTTAGTCCATGAGGTGATAACTTTTCCTTTATGCTTTAAATCTATCTGTGTCTTACTTTCCCACCATATCAAAGTAGTACCCCCCATTCTAAGAGTAGCTAATTGGATCTTTGTCTTATCATCAATAATATCTTGAATACGACAATATACTTCTAACTATTTTACCCAATTATCTAGTTTCTCAGGGTTTATTTCACCATCATACACAGGTAATTTGTAATATTCCAAAAGTTTAGCCTCCAAGCTAAATGGAATATTATAGTTTTTTTATCACTAGGCTGGTAAATAAATGGGTGGGGAGGCCCATAAGTCTCTTGAGTAGCAATAAAAAAAACTTCAAGTGTGAAAGGAGACCTTTGTAGCAGTTAAATAAAGCTCCTCCAAGTTTGAACAGGGTTTGGGTCATGTTGATTCAGTCAAATTTGACCAAGTCAATAGCGTTGATAAGGAGGAGTGGAGATCAGTTAGAGAATAACGCAGTTTTGGAGGGAGATGGATCTCATGGAGGAAATGACCTAATTGAGTGGGGCCAAGGGCAAGCAAGCTCACATTATATTTAAGAAAGAGGATGGAAACCATTTGAGTTTATGTTTTAGATTATTTTGAGATTGGTTTGCTTAGACTATTGCTTCCTCTTACTGTTTAGAAGGGTAGCTGTGCTGTTTAGCATCGGGTCTTCCCGAGCGGGAATCCCACCTCTTTCCTTGAGGAGCCTCTTGGAAGAGTATTGTATTCGTTTACACATTCAGTTTTTCAAGCCAAACTACAGCTTATTCATCAGCGCAGTTTCTGTAGGTTATTGTGCTGTGTTGCAGGGTGTAGCAGTGGAGGGGTTGGAACTTCACTTTCTAAGCTATTTTCTCATAGGAGGAAGGTTTCCTTCTCTTGGGAGATCTGTTTTGAGTGTTCTTGGGGACATTTCAGATCCTTGGCATCATGCCATACATTCCCCATCATTCCCAGTGCTGTTCCAGATAGGGAATGCGTTATTTTTGAAGGCATCTTCAATAGATGTTTTGGTGGTTCCTTTGCAGTGTTTCCTTGTGATTGAGGGGTTCATCCTTTCATGGGAGGAGATATTTGAGGGGGTCTACTTTAGATCTATCATACTTCAGCATTATACACTCTTATTCTTCAGTTTTCGGTGTATCTTCAGCCATTGGGCTTTAGATCCCATCTTGTGTAGAGTGTATTTTTGAAAACCCCTTTCTGAGTTCTTTGTAGGAGTTGATATTGAGCATAGATCTATATCGAGCATATATTTTGAGGCTTATAACAGCCCTACATATTTTTTACATCATTTTTCTATAGTAGTGTGTTTTTAATTGTGCTGTAATTGTCTCCGACATTTTTTTATTGTGACAACAGTTCATGTAATATCCCAAAATAGGGATTGCACAACAAGCTTGTAAAAGTAACACACTTCCTAAAATATTGATGTACAGAGATGATTTTATAGCCCTTGGATCCATTAGATCAGTAGATCTAGGGTCTATATCCAAAATGGGAGCAAAAAAAAATCAAACTAGGTGTGGTAAACAGATCTCCCACCACCTAGTCTAGCTGAAAAACACCCTACAAGAGGGGCTACAGCTATGCACAACAAGCAGCTTTAGGAATAATGCAGTCTTTGACAGTATGAGCAGGAGGCCATCAAATATGAATAAATTATAAGTATATAGCAGCAAATCAGAAGTACAATGAATCCATTTCAATATACAGTAGAATACATGAGACAATATAGCAAGAAATCACCATAAAAGAGTGCTGCAACACATATATATTGGTAGAAATGGCTCAACAACGTTATTTTTAAGGAGCTTCAGCAACTGAATATTAAAACTCAGATCCAGGACAGATCTGTGGACAAAACATTAGATCTATTTCAGATCTGGAAACTAGATAGTTTTCTTTACAAGATTCCCTTGGGGTTTTGACCAAATCATGCATAAATAAGAGTAGATATGAGTTTTAAGTTGCAGATATGTAAAATGCTGCAGTAATTTCTAAATATAACATTACATTACAATAGATCAGATCTAAACAGAACATGGATCAGCAAGCTAATCCATGGATCACCAAAGTGAAAGGCAAAGCCCAACACCAGATATCTCTCATCAAAACAGTGATCAAAACACCTTGAATAATCTCATATGAAAATAACGCAGTTCCTCAATGGAAACAATGTTGTAGCTTGATTAACATAAATGACCAACTACCAAGATACAGATCTGAAGTATAAATAGGAGAGGCACTCTTCCAGGAGGTTAAAATACACACTCCATGAGAAGAGGCTCCCAAAACAAGCTAGATCTCTGGAGATATAGAATCCCACTTGCTGCAACTTGCAAAAGAAGAAAAACCCTCACTGGATCTGTGCTGCAATTGGAAGTAGATATTTGCTCCCTTTAAGCTCTGGACAATGCATCCAATCTGGGGAATACCCTCACAAGAACCCCAAGGAAGAGGTGAAACTCTTGTTAGAACTCTGGGTGTTAGAAGTACAATTCTCATTGTGAAACATCGAGGGAATTGTATTGTCTAAGTGTGACATGATACTCGAAATATAATCAATTAACAACCTTTTCTTGTTGCCTTCCCTTTCCTTTATAAGATGAAGGTTCTTTCAAACCCTAAAACCATCTGATGATTTAGCTCTTCACATGAGTGTCCTCCTTCTAGAACCGCGCTCGTCCTCTTTAGGAGGCCACTCCTCCAAGACGCCGTTGTAGATTTGGTCAAGGTTGACCTGGGCCCATGTTCTCCTTAGAAAATTAAATATTACAGAGCAATGCAACACATAAAATATGCGGAAAACACAAGCATACAAAACACATAAAACCAGAGAGACACAGATATACGTGGTTCACCCAGTTTGGGCTACGTCCACCCCGAACAGCCAGTCCTTCCTTTCTATTATCCAGCAAAAAATGAAGAGACAAAACCTACAACAGATCCGCTGTAATATCCTCTGTTCTCTCTCACAGTCTCCCTCTCTATTTCTCGCTCCGAGAATACACACATAATACACAGCCACAATACAATGCCCTCATATATACAAGGGGGTTTCCTTCTAGGGCAAAAAACCCTAATCTAAACATAACTTCTACCGTCAGATCATTTGCCTAATGAACGGCCCAGATTGACTAGAAATTACTATACTTTTACAAGGCAAATTTACATCTATTTTTAGCTTCGGGGGCACTGCCCCAAAAAACCCCCGCCAGGGGGGGGGCTCCGAAAAGCGCTGTTGCCCCCCCTAGACCCCCCACGGCAGCGATTAATTACGGGTGGCAACGGGTATAGGGGTCCAATGTTGTGATAAAAAGTAAACAAGATAATCAAGCTCCACACCCAACAAGCTCAAACCCCTTTCACACTTGCAAGTGATTTATTTACATGGCCTTGATTTATCTTTGTTCACATGGGCATTGATTTATTCAGTCTTTTCAGGAGTTTTACATGTCCTCCTTTATTCATTTATTCATGCAACAAAAAGTAAAACAAAAATGAATATTCCTCTTAGCTTAGGCTAAGTAGGAATATTACAGTCCTCCCCTCCAAAATGTTGCTTGTCCTCAAGAAACTGATAGGGTAAGAGATGTCGTACTTCTCCTCCTCCATTGATGTCATCATCAAGGATCAAGTCCCCAGCATAAACCAAGTGCTCATCAAGCCAATACCTCATGAATTGTTCCTCCAAGGTTAACATAATATGTGCATAGTCCATCCCACCAGGAGTGAAAAAATCAACAGAAATAAACATGGTTGGAGCAATGCTACATCTAAAACATGTATCATGAAGTACAAGTAGGAGTTCTAAACCATGTGGTACATCCATACTGCCCATCCTCTGTCCATACAATCCCATAAACAACACAACTAAATCATCTAAGTATGGAAGCAAGACTACATATATGCAAACTGAAATCTGAGCTTGAGGAGGTGGGTCAAAATCCCACATGTGATGCCAGCGCAGTGCATCACCTGCTTGCATGAGATCATGGTGTGGTAAGTGATATTCCCACCACACAATTGTTGCATGAGTCACCTTGACATGGCTGAAGATGATAGGTAAGTTTGGTGCCTTTGGAAAACACCCATCATGATAAGGAATCTCCCTTTTCACAATAAGGGAGTGGCCAAGTTCAGAGTTTCTATTGGCCCCCAACAAGCTATGAGATCCGCATGATCTCTTACTCCCTTTAGGAGTCATATCCTGCAAAAACATGGCAAAGGAATGTAATAGATTAGAAAATGCAACTTGCTTGTCATGATCAAATCCTTTACCATCATAGTCCTTCATACACATGGGGTTGTGCATGATCATGTCCCTCCTCTCAAGCAAAGGAAGAGATGGCTGAGATGACTCTTGCAAAGATTCCATTAGCTGCCCCAATCCTCCATAGCTAATGCACTCTTGAAAGTGCTGATGTAATTCCTCCTTCATGCCTTCCCAATCAAAGCTCCTCATGATCAGGGTGTAGATCTTTATGGAATGCATATGGCTGAGGAAGAATGCTTCATGTGCTCCTTGTAGGATCTTCTGCTTGAGCTTGGAAGCTCTAGCCAAGAAGATCTTACCATAATAATAGATTACTCCCCCTTGGACTAAGTAGCCCTCTTCTTGCTGCATGCCATCTAATATCATACCTGTGTGGAGATATTTGGAATACTCTACAAGTAGTCGATATTTCCAATACAGATCCACACTGCTCAACAATGATAGCGCTACTAATGCACCCATGGAAGTGCTTGTCATGTTGCTAATCTCCTCTTTGACATTTTTCATGCCAAATTTGTTTTCTGGGAGGTTGATCCTCCCATTCTTCTCCTCCAACAGTGTAGATTCGGGAAAGGGAGAGGGTGATAGTGATATAGGAAGAAGACCCCCCTCATCCTTGGGTTGTCCCAAGCCCTCCAGCGCTGTAAATTGGCCTCTCATTGCTCCAATCCTGTCTGGATCTAGATTTTGAGCAACACTTTGTGAGGCCCTCCCCATAAGAACTGAATCTGATGGAATTCTAGGTGGCTTGCCACTAGATAAGAAGGTCCCTTGCAGCATTCTCATGAACATGATAGAAGGGACTGTGAGATCCCTGCTTCCACAGTGAAGATCCATCTTTGTTGTTTGTGTGTAAGTACTAGGTGAGGGATAAGTGTGCATGCCTTGAATCATTTGTGGTTTCCCACTCTTCAAGTCCACCCACTCCATCTGCAAAGCTTTCCAATCAGTGGTAACCTTCCCCAAGGTAATCAACCATTGGACACCCAAAATGATGGTGGCGTCTGGTATGTCAACCACAAAGAAGTGATCCACTAGAGTGTAGGATCCCATAGTGACAGAGAGTGAGGGAAAATATTGCATGCATTGCATGGTCCTATCTCCTGGGACCAAAACAGAAAATCCCTCAAAAGTATAAAGGGGGATTCCCCTCCTTTGCACAAGATGAGCATCAATGAAGTTGTGGGTTGCCCCACTGTCAATCAGGACAGATACTCTCTGATTCATGACTAAACCTTGTACCCGCAGAGTCAAGTACTTGGGTACTCCTCTCAAAGATGCAAGAGTCCCACTTGTTGGAGCAAAGTGCCCCTTCCCATTTCTGGATGGTGTTTGATCTTCCTCATCATCATCATCAGCGCTACGACCCCTCCTAGGTTCATCATCTCCATCCTTCTTTTCAAAATCTGACAAGACCTCTATGTAGTTTTCTTTCCCAACAACACATCTATGTTTCGGTGCCCATGAATCTCGGTAGGTGAAACACAATCTATTCTTCCTCAACTCCCTCTTGAGTCCAATGTCAAGAGGTTTCTTCAAAGAGCTCTCCTTAGGAGGAGCATCTTTTCCTTCCTTCCCCTTAGAAAAGTGAGGGGCCTTTCTCTAGAAAGTTGCCTTTCCTTTTGGCAAGGCATCTTGAAGGTCTCTAGCTCTCTCAATGGCATCATGCAGAGTGATGGGCTTGGTAGACTTAACCAACCCATGCAAAGGTTCCTCCAGGCCATCGATGAACATGTAGACCCTCCTGGCTACAGATAGATCAGGGACCATGATTGATAATCTCAAAAACTCAGAGATATAAGTCTTTTCATCTCCTGATTGCTTTAGCTTTGCAAGGCTTATGAAGGGTGCTTCAGGATCCTTCCTTTCAAACCTCTCCACCAGTCTTCTAGTAAACTCAGAATAGGTAGTCACATTGATATGTCCCAATGTAGACAACCCATGAAACCACCAATTGTGTGCTTCACCCTCAAAGTGCAGCGCTGCAATCTTGATGGCCTCAATCTCAGGGAATTTATTCAACTGAAAGTAAATATCCAGATTTTTTACCCATGCCTTGGCAGAAATGGAGGATGATCCATCAAATTTGGGCAAAAATAATCTACCCATAGAGTGGTGTCTATCCTGATTATGAAAGAAACCACCATCTCTATAGTGGTGCGGACTAGCCGAGGCAGGCCGTTTATGGGCAGCCTGAGACGATTGCATCATGCAAATATTCGACAAGCTGGGATCAGTAACAGGAGGGGGGGGAAGGTGAGGAAAAGGACCAAGCAGGGTGGAATCTTTATAAACGCCGGGGGAGACACTGGTCAAGGAATCGACGGTTTGCTTGTTGGCTACAGAAGAGATGGTCGTCTCGGAGGAGGACTGAGACGGCGGCTCATGATACGATAGCTGGTCAATGATGACTATCTTCCCATTATGTGGAAAAGACATCTTGCGGAAGACCGCGGATGGGACAGCAGACATGGCATAGGTGTGGCTTCGCCCCAATAGAATGTTGTAGTCTAGAGGGGCGTCAATGACTTCGACATCAACGCAAACAGTCTTACCGGCGAGGGTGATGGGACAGTTACGAAACAGGCCAATAGGCTGGGAGGCATGACCATCCCACGCTCGAAGGGTGATCGTGGAAGGGGCCAACTCAAGGGATCCGAGTTGCTTCCAAACCGAAGCGGACATCACACAGGTGGATGCCCCCTCATCAATTATACACCGGGATACAGTGGCGTTCCGGATTTTGACTGGGATTTGGAAAGCAACGGAAGGAGGAAGAGGAGGGTGGTCCGATTTAGTGGCGTCAAAAACGATCATTTGGTCATCAGCAGGATCAACAGCGCCCACGGCAGATATTAGAGCCTTCCTTTGAGAAGGGCACGACTGGAGGAGTTCCAGTGTGGAAATGGCAGCGGGGGATTGTGCCAAATCATCTACTATACTGTACGATTGAGCGGCTCGACCGGAAGCAGCATTTCGGCGTAATGGACCCTTTGGAATCTTTGGGTGAACCTCAACTTTAGGTTGAGGGATGTGTAAGGGGCCACTGGATGTCGAAAGAGGCTCTGTAGAACCTGAAGATGGAGGCTCGGGAGCAGACTGAGCAGGGGGCTTGGGGTACTGGCGAGACCGAGTTTGAAGGTGAAGGTCGACGGAAGGGGACGGATCGGAGTGCATCATGAGGATCTGGTAGTCAGAGGAACCAGAAATGGACGAGGGTGTGGCTACATGGCTGTCAGGGGGTTGGGTAGCCACGAATCCCTGGTGAGGGAAAGGATCAGTGAACACAGCTGGCTGGGTAGTGGCCACATTAGGAGGAGCGTGAGGGGAGGCGTGTTGTCCGCGCAATGTGGCTTGAGACTCCCACATCTGTCGCATCTGGGGTAAGAGAGGGCAATCATGAGTGTAGTGACCGTAAACACCGCAACACGAACAGGGCTTGTTTGTGTGAAGCGGCCTGTCCGGCCTGGGCGGAATGCCCTGAGGCTGGTTGCTAGTGTTAGGGTCCAGACCAGAATTGGGTCCTCGGTTACCGGGGGCAGATGGGTTCTGGTTGCCTCTCCGCCTTCTTTGAGAAGAAGGGGGGTTAAACGCACCCTGCTGTGCAAATACTTGCCCTGGAGGGGGTTGTAAGGGCTGTTGCAGGTGGTGAGGAGACAAGGGAGGCGGAAGCGCATATGCTGGAGGAGCTGGCGCACCAGGCTGCGGATAAAAGTAAGGGTTGGGTTGGGCAGCATTGAGGTAAGCAGGAGGTTGGGCAAAAGGAGGAGGCATGCCGTATCCTGGATACATGCTGCCGGGAGGGGGAAGATTGCTTGAGGTGCTGGCCCCTCCCTGAGGGAGACCATGGCTCATAGGAGGGTGAGCAGATGGGTGGGAAAGAGATCCAACAATACCGTCGGCGGAATGAGATGCCCCAGGGGCGTTAGCGCCACCGGGCCTGGGGATGTCAGGCATAACGGTATAAACATAACCCGATTGAGCGTAGATCAGGTCATATTTTAAAGCTATTTGGAGGGCGGCTTCTTCAGATTGAGGAAAGTGAGAGGCGACATCTTTGCCGATGGGAGACGGGAGAGTGCGAAGGAACCAGTCCATGTAAACCCGATCTTCAAAGGGAGGGGCTCGACATAAGCTCCGTCTTCGTCGCCATTCCTGAACATGAGCAGAAAGGCGTGTGGAAGAGGATTGCTTAAATGAAGTCAAGAGATCCGTACCAGTGTCGTATCGGAGAGGGAGCTGGAAGTACGACAAGAAGGCTTGGGCAAGAGTCTCGAACGTGGTATGGGAGGAAGTGGCCTGTTCGACATACCATTTAGAAGCTTCGCCGGTAAGCGTGCGTTGGAACAAACGAAGACTCCATGTAAACCCGATCTTCAAAGGGAGGGGCTCGACATAAGCTCCGTCTTCGTCGCCATTCCTGAACATGGGCATAAAGGCGTGTGGAAGAGGATTGCTTAAATGAAGTCAAGAGCTCCGTACCAGTGTCGTATCGGAGAGGGAGCTGGAAGTACGACAAGAAGGCTTGGGCAAGAGTCTCGAACGTGGTATGGGAGGAAGTGGCCTGTTCGACATACCATTTAGAAGCTTCGCCGGTAAGCGTGCGTTGGAACAATCTAAGACGAACAGAGTCATCGATAATGGAGGTAGATGAACACCACATGTGGAAAGATCGAACATGATTTGAAGGATCTTCTCCAGCACGACCTTCAAACTTTGGGATGTCGGAAGGGAGCTTTGTCGGCATAGCGGGCCAACTAGCGTCATGATGTATAGGGTCGTTTATCAACCGGTCCAAATCGGGGAGGCTGAGGCCTGCCAAGAAGGGGAGCACGGGTGAAGCCGAGGTAGTTCCTGTGGTGGTTCTGATAGTAGTAGTCCCGGCATTAGGGCCGGGATTCCCGCTAGTGTTAGGCCCTGGACCAGACATAGTGGAGGTGACAGGGGGGAGAACCAGAAGGAAAAGGAGAACCCAAAGAATCAGAGAAGGACTGGCTCGACGATGGTGGGACGGAGCAGGTCGATCGACCGGAGACTGAGGGTGAAGGCCAAGGAGGCTCTGGGAAAGGTGCCTTGGGGGCGCAATGATGACAGGAAGAAGGAAACCGACAGGGGCAGAAAGAGACAGAATCAATTCAGGTCAAGGGCAGAAAAGGTGCAGTGACGATTGATTTTAGAGTCTTTGCCTGGAGGTGTTAACCAGGCGCTTCTTCACTTAGGGTCAGTGTGTGGCGTGCGTTAATTTTAATTTTTAAACCCTTTCCGTTTTGAGAGCAAGAAAAAAGTGTGCTGCGTAGCTGAAAATAAACCTACAGAGAACAGTATATAATGCTGAAATAACAGAAAAATAATAGCTACTTGTGCATCTATCTAACCCAAGAAGGTGGGTCTCTCAAAACTAATCTAAAAATAAAGGGAAAAATCTAGGCAAAACACACGGAAAAGAGGCCAATAGATCTAAGGTCAAAAGGGACAGGGATCTAAAGGATAAAGCTGCTGAAAAGAGGTGCAGATCACAGCCAAGAGACAGAGGCAAGGTGGCTGGAAAAGGAAGGAAATCAGAAAAAACCGAAGGGGGCAAGGTGGAGGCCTTCAAAGGAGGTCCAAACAAAATGACAGGAGGTGATTTGAAAGGAAAAGAAGCTGATATAACAGGGATCTGAGGATGAGGTATCAGATCTGAAAAAGGGAAGGCTGAAACTCTGAAAAATCAGACACCTGAAACAGCTAAAACTCTTCCACCAAAAGTGGAGGGTACTGAAGCCCTAGGGGGCTAGGTTCCCACTTAGATGAGCAAAAGCAGATCAGAAACAAGTCGAAATGGGCTGAGACAGAGGCTGGAAAACCCTGACAGAAGCTTCAGAAAAACCCAGAAAAAGTTCAGAAAAACAGCAGAAAAAAGTCCAGGTCACGATTTTTGACCAGTTTTTCGCTCCGGTCACAGTTTTGGGGTTGTTTTCTGCGTCCTGAGGCTTGAGGTCGCACTTTTTGGGCCAAAAAGTGCGACCTGCACTTCCGGGACTCTCGGCGGCAGATTTCAGAAAAAATGTCGTCTCAGCTGCGGCTGATGTCGGTCACCTGCGCAATAGGGCCAGAAACACACGAAAGTTAGAAATGTTAATGTTTGAGGGCTTTATGAGGAAAAACCACATGAAAATAGGAAAAACAAAAAGCTGAAAAGAAACCCTAGGGTCTGAAGTAGCTGGATATGCAGGAATAGGAAAAACGACAGCGGTCGTAATTTAAAACCCGTGTGGAGTCGCCATTTGTTAGTATGAATTCTTCGTCGAAGTGTACGAAAAAGAACCACTTTATCTACGCATAACTAATAGCCCTAACAACAATAATGGCTGCAAAACATCTTCAGATCTGCAATTAGTAGTTAAAGTGCTGCAACAAACAGATCTATAAATGGAAAGACATTAAGCAGTAAAGTAAAGAATTTGCTCCATGCATCCAACAGACAAGATAAGAACACGATTTTTTGAATGAATTTTTATATTACAGGGCACCTGGGAGGAAACAAGAAGGTGTATCCAGATCTCCTCAATGGGATGGGTTCTTTGTAGTCCTCAGCACTTCAGATCTAAGCTTTCTCTCTCTTTTAGATGTAGAAAAACCCAATGTAGAAGGTAGAGCTCAATGGGAGCAAAATGGCAGAAATGAGACCAAGTGTATAGATCCAGAGTGATCTAATATGCAACAAAAGGTGAAGAATGAAGGGGAAAACCCTCCTATTTATAACAAAATATTGGGTCATTCTAGATCTTGGTGCATGATTGAAATAATGTTAACCAAATCTAGATCCACCTCTATGGAATATTTTATTATTATTTGTTGGAGGGAAAGGGTGTTTGACTTGGGTCAAATCCCTTGATTAGTGAAAAATAAATAAATAAATGATTTATTTATCTTTTTAAGGAAGTGGTTGGGATATAATCAAGTAAATAATGATTTATTTGATTAATGATGGTTTGATTTGGTCATATTCAACAAGGAATATTATTTAAATAATTATTCCTAGAAAATAATAAGATAACTATGGGTGTATCTCATTAATTTATTTGTTTTTGGGTTAAACATGACTGGGAATAATAATTAAATTATGGTTTAATTAATTATTCCTTTTGGGGTTTTCTTAATTAACATAGTGAAAGCAGTTTTACTTGGGGTAAAACTAGTCTTACATGGTGTACTTGGGTCCATCTAATAATAAAAGGTTAGATGACCAAAAAATGGTGTAACATCTATATCCAAAAGGGGAGCAAAAACAAATCAAAATAGGTGTGGTAAACAGATCTCCCACCACCTAGTCTAGCTGAAAAATGTTGAAAATGGCAACAAGAAACAGTGAAGGAGGCCTCCTGAAACATCTTTCCTGATCCTAGTTGGAAAGTGATCACCTAAACTAGGTGGGGACCACACATGTGATTTTTGTCGAAAAATCTATTTTTAGACTATGTCTATTTTTAGACATACGAAGCATGGTCCAGGGATTGCAGTATGTTATTCTTGGAGTATTGGTCATGTTGGGAAAAATAGATGGACATCTATTTTTTGGACCTATAGGTCGAAGTCTATTTTTAGACTGCCTATCCTAAAAATAGGGAAGTCAAATATTATTTACTCTTAATAATATTTGGACTATAAACATTATCTTATTCTCTTGAAGCACTTCAGTTTGATGCCTGGATGTGGCACATGCAGCTGACAGAAGGAAATACGCTTTTCCTAGGGTTTAAGTGAAGCTATTGCATGAAGACTTAGTTAGAACTCATGTGACAGAGTTTGGTGGAGTTGATTGAGGAAGTTAGTGGAGTTGTATTCAGTTTAACTAATCTAAACATAGTTGAGCTTTTTGTATCCAAGTTAACTAATAGATACAATTAGTGAGAGTGGTGTGAATTAATTATGAATTAATTCACTAATTATAAACTCATAAATCAACTAAAGAATACATCAGTTAACTTCAGTGCATGGACAGTTTCAGTGGAGACCAGTGCAGAAATAGGTGAAAGAGCAGGTTAACTATCAGTTGTGACTATGCTGTTGCTATTTGCAACACACAGATAGGTGGAGTAATCAATGAGGATTGTGCAGTTCAATCCAGGTGGTTTATCTATATAAAGAGACCATCCCATAGCATTGAAACACGCAATTCAAGTTGGCTATCAAGTGGCTAAAGGTTGGAGCATGAGTTTTGCTAGATCTAGCTTGATAGTGTGTAGCATGGGAGGTAGTGCATGAGAGATTGCAAAGAGCTTTGTACTATGATTGTTACATGATCTCCATGACATGTATAATATACAGATAGTTGGGGGTTTTCAGCTTTAAGCTTTCCCATGAAATACTGTGTTCATATGTGTGAATTTTTATGGCTTTAATGTGTGCATGAAATTGATTTTATTTCCGCATGTAATGATCAATGATAGAAGAGATTCTGTATTATGCATGAAGCTAAAATAGTGTGTGATCAGGAGAATCTCGGTGGATAACATATCAGTTATTCAAATTTCTACAGCTATGCACAACAAGCAGTTTCAGGAATAACGCAGTCTTTAACAATATGAGTAGGAGGCCATCAAATATGAATAACTTATAAGTATATAGCAGTAAATCAGAATTACAATGAAGCACTTTCAATATACAATAGAATACATGAGACAATATAGCAAGAAATCTCCAGAAAAGAGGGCTGCAACACATATATATCTGCAGAAATGGCTCAAAAGCGTTATTTTTAAGGAGCTTCAGTAGCTGAATAATAAAACTCAGATATAGGACAGATCTGTGGAAAAAACATCAGATCTTATTCAAATCTAGAAACTAGATATTTTTCTTTACAAGATCCCCTTGGGGTTTTGACCAAATCATGCATAAATAAGAGTAGATCTGAGTTGTAAGTTGCAGATATGTAAAATGCTGCAGTAATTTCTGAATATAACATTACATTACAATAGATCATATCTAAACAGAACATGGATCAACAAGCTAATCTATGGATCACCAAAGTGAAAGGAAAAGCCCAACACCAGAGATCTCTCATCAAAACTGTGATCAAAACACCTTGAATAATCTCATATGAAAATAATGCAGTTCCTCAATGGAAATAGCATTGTAGCTTGATTAACATAAATGGCCAACTTCCAAGATACAGATCTAAAGAATAAATAGG
This sequence comes from Pinus albicaulis, assembly GCA_034641835.2. Lineage (NCBI taxonomy): Eukaryota > Viridiplantae > Streptophyta > Pinopsida > Pinales > Pinaceae > Pinus > Pinus albicaulis. Next base: position 216,226,226 of record CM076578.1, on the reverse strand, counting down.
AGAGGCACTTGTTGAGCCCTAGAATTGCCTTCTCTTTTACAAACCTTCACTTCATTTCATCATTATTTTATCACTTCATAAGCCTAAAATCAATGAAGAATGATTAGGATTGCTTAAAGGTTACATGAAATTGATTAACATATTGTATTTTCATGATTTTTTCTATTTCAAAAATTTTCTGCAAAATAGCTACAGAATACAGGCACTCTGTAGCTGACCGCGCATTCCGTAGCTAATCCCGAATTCCGCAGCTGTTTTACAGTTTGAGTGGGTTACAGGTGTCGTCTCAAAGAAAGGTGCATATGGGAAAATTCCAGACTTCATCCACATCATTCCTTGCTCCCTACAAAGTCTGAGCACAATTATACATGTGGTTATGCACGTGGGAAACCAAAACCAAGAGGTAGAGTTCTACCGGGACACAAACTCTACAGCTGTCTGCAGCAAAGTACGCAACCTCCAATAAGAGTTTTAATTCGATTAGAAGTGGGAAAGAAACTTATCCATGTTTTTCTCATAGAGTAGTTATGTAATTTCATTATAAAAATAACTAGAGAGACCAAGATGCGGTTAGTTGGTGGCTGTTTTGGTTGTTAAGCTGTCTAAGACTGTAATACGCTGTTTTTGGAGATTTTCTCCTTTAATGAAAGAAGCATCATTCTGCTGCATGAGCTGAGTCGATTTTGAGTTAGATTACGTGCTACCAGGTGGTGGAGGGCCCCTTCCTCCTGTGCAGCTCTGTTTTTTAATTTAGATAAGTAACTCTCGTTTCATTCTTAGCTTAGTTAATTTTCTGAATTCTGCGTTTTTATGTTCATTTGTATTGAATTCTACAGTTTAGTCTCATTCTAATGAATTCTTCCAAAATATCTGTAATGATGAATGGGAATTAAGTGTGGTATTTTAGGAGTTTAATTGTGTTTTCATTTCAAACTGTGTGTTTTCTGCCAATTTGCATTAGATAGTACAGCCAGACTTGTTTTCATAAAACAAGATAAGGCCGTAATATGCAATAGATTAGTTGCACTGTAGTTTAATACTCCGGAGATCAAAAATCGCTTTGGTTCATTGTACTTCAAAGTTTGGATTATGGCATTTAGTTTAATTCTGTTCACCATCTTTCCAGTTTGAATAATTGCATTTTAGCCCAGTTATGGTCACTGTGTTTTCAGTTTGATTAATTGAACTTTAGCTTAACTCTGTCATTTGTATTTCAAAATAGATTAATTGCATTCTCGTTCATGTTTTGCTTAATGTATAGCCAAGTTTCACTAATTAGTTGAATGATAGTTCTGTTCTACTAGACTAAGGCCTTCATTATTTACAAAAACCACTCCTGTTATTAAACTCTTCCAACATATCACTATGCAGACAGGAATTGGTAATATCATTTCATGGCTTTGATTATTCTGCAGATTCTTCTAATTGTGCAACTAGCCTTTTCCTCAAAATTATTTCAAAAGACTTTAACTTTCGAATAAGGCTTAGTAATGACAATTTAGGTTGCAGAATAGATTAGTTTCGAGATCCTTGATTAATTTAGAGCAGAATTATTCACTGTGTTGCAGAACTAACTTTTCCAAATATGTCCAAAAAAATATCTAGTCATGGATAAGATCTGTTTTGTGATATGGTAAATTGTTGTTTAGGAAAACCTCACTACACTAAATTTATCCTTTTCTTGAAGTATTCCAACATGTCTCTAACAAATAAATTGGACTAAATTTGTGTTGTGAGTTACTGTCTAGTTTTTCATACCACACATGATTTAGAATTGTATCTAGTGTGACCAACAACTGCTTTTCACCAATATTTAGTTCTTTCTCTTCTTAACACAAAATCATAAAACCAAAAACATCATAAAAACACTAAACACAACGAAGTAGGAAAAGGTTACTTAGGCACATATGGTGCACTTCACTTCAGCAGTTTACTGACCCTGGTTGACAATTAATGAACTCAATTTAGGAGACTAGGTTGAGCACAAACAACACTCTTCCAGGAGGTTAAAAGACACACTCCATGAGAAGAGGCTCCCAAAACAAGCTAGATCTCTGCAGATCTAGAATCCCACTTGCTGCAGCTTGCAAAAGTAGACAAACCCTCACTGGATCTACGATGCAATTGGAAGTAGAGCTTGGCCTCAAGCCTGATATTGGATCAAATCAGCAAATTCTCCCCAAAGAATCCTCAAAGGAAGAGGTGAAATCCCTGCATAGGAACTCCAAGTGCTAATCAACACAATTCTCTACTAAACAACATAGAATAGTATTTGTCTAAGCAGACAAGATACTTAGAAATATAATCAATCAACAACCCTCTCTTGCTACCCTCCCCTTCCTTTTATAAGATGAAGGCCTTTGCAAACCCTAAACCACCTTGATGAGTTAGCTCCTTTCACATGAGGGGCCTCCTTCTAGAACTGTGCTACCCCTTTAGGAGATACATTGAACCTAGACATCGCTATAGATTTGGTCAGGGTTGACCTAGTCCCACGGCTCAAACCCCTTTCACACTTGCAAGTGATTTATTTACATGGCCCTGATTTATCTTTGTTCACATGGGCATTGATTTATTCAGTCTTTTCAGGAGTTTTACATGTCCTCCTTTATTCATTTATTCATGCAACAGAAAGTAAAACAAAAATGAATATTCCTCTTAGCTTAGGCTAAGTAGGAATATTATAGTTCATTTGTAGTGTGATTTCTTATGGAAGGCTTGTTCCTTCACGATATATGATCAGTGCCTCACTATTATGTATGGATTTGCTGATATAATACATGGATTAATGTCTCCATTTTGGTCTCCCATGTTTATGAGTTGAGTTACACTACTCTTTCATTGTTATGTTCATGGATTGTTGTAGCTCCACTTTTGGAATATCTTAAGATATTCCCTTTGGTGTAGATTTTCCCTATTTTGGGATATTACAGTGGTATCAAAGCATAATCTTGGCTCAGCCTGTGGAATCTCAGCCATCCTTCTATCAAGAGGGGAAGGATAAGAAGATATGTACAGAAGGCACAAAGAAAAAACTCCATTATTTGGAGAAATGAAGGAAGAGAGGATCTCATAGCTTCTTTTCCAAACTATGCAAATTATCAAAGAAGATCTCAAGGAGATAAAAAGGGAGGATTGTAGGAACATTGAAAGAGGGTTTGAAGGTGAAGCAAGCCCTAGTTATTCATATGATGGGCATGAGCATTTAGTCACACATGTAGATCCACAATGCAGTTTATTGTCCGCATTCACTGGAAGAAGGATGGAGGAAGGAGACACACCAAGGGAGGAGACCTTGAGTGTCTATCTTCAGGAGTATGAGTCTCAATCATTTAGTTTCAAAGAGAACTTGGACTTCCAAGGGATTTGCCAACTCAAGGAAGGTAGAAAATCCAACAACCATCATAGATGCAAGGGAGGTAGAATCTTTCTATCTAACTTTGATGGATTAGCAAGGTGCACAACCAAAGCTTGGGTGGAGGAGCTAGATTCCTATTTCCAGCTACACCAAGTTTCAGAAAAGAAGGCCATTAGAGTAGCAGCGCTGCACCTCAAAGGTATGGCCCATGATATGTGGTTTTATAGTTCTTCTTCATTTTATCATGCAAATGTAAACACTTATGCAGGGTTCACTAAGAAATTAGTGAGGAGATTTGATCTTAAACATTGTAAAACATCTCTTGTTGAATCCAAAAACTCAAAACCTTTGCATGAGTTGGAGAGATTTATTTTTCCAACTCCACTCCATAATTTTGTTGAAGGGGATAGAAACATGCATGATACCCTGCCAAGGGCAAGATGCCCACTTTTTAAAAATCCTGAAAAGCAAAGGAGAGCTAACAACGCTGTACCATTGGGAGAAGATCCATCACCACATGGAGATGGAAAGGGAGCCATTGCTTCCATTGGAGGAGCCTTTGTGTCTTTTCAAGGAGTTCCAAATGATCCAACATGTAGGAACTAAATCACAATTCCAGAGCAACATGCATTAGTTATTTTGGGTTGTGAATCTTGGCAGATGGAAGGAGAAGAAAGGAAGGATCAACATCAAGGGATGGTGAGCATTCACCCTTATCCATTCCGGGAGGTTTCTGCACAAAAGGAGGAGACTGTATTGTACAGTGAGGAGAGGGACAAATCAGTCCACACATATATACATTCCACTTCAGATTTTTATGTCTCACTACATGGGGGCATTCCACCTGGGAGGCCACCATATTTGGAGTTGGTAGGAGACATTGCATCATTTAGTTCGCCACTCTTAGATTTCGGAGAGGTGAAGACTTTGGAGGATGAATTTGGCATGGGGGATGTTAAAGGAGTAGACAACAACATGTGGGGAGCTTCACATTTCAGATCTTCAGCGCTGTCTCTTAGGAGGGTCGATCCATATTGGAGGTCTCAACTTTTGGTAGAGTACTCCAAGGATCTTGGTGCTCGTATGATACTTGATGACCCGGATGGAGATGATAGGTACATGGTGATTGGTGAGGTCATCTATTCTTATGGGAGAGTCTTCTTGACTAGAGTTTCTAAGCTCAAGAGGAAGCTACTTCATGCAGCACATGTGGACTTTCTTTCCATGCACCTTGATGCATTTTATTCATTGATGGAGGAGTTCACTTGGGAGGGCATCCAGCACATCAGCATATGGAGAGATGCATAGCCCAGATCTTGATGGAGAGGTTGGCACAACCACTACCCTACTCATTGAGAGTGAGGGAGAATTTCCAGTTGAGCCATTTCAGCTCAAGGACTAAAGTACATGGTGGTGGAGGTACAATTTTGCATTATAATTTGTACTTCTTTACTTTTTATGGGCAGCACGTTGTATTAAGGAAGGTAATTCCTTCTTAAACCTTATATTATGATGTAATTGAGGCAAACTGTAGAATTGAGCTTGGCTATCCTTTTGGTGGTTTGTGGGGGAAGCCACATGATTCTTGGTGTGCACCATTGGCACCACATATTACTTTCATGATCCTATCTTGTAGGATGATTGTGGCAACAAACAAGTGTCTGGAAAGGCACTTGTTGGTCTTTGATTTGAGGTAGGCAAGGTATGTCCTGCGCTGGTTCCTCGTGTGGAACTATGATCCACTTTCTGGTTGTCGTATGGCAGCTTGTTTTCATTTATTTTTGCTTCCATATATTGCTAATATTGCTATATTCATGGGGAGCTTTGTTTGGAGAGTGGTAAAAAGGTTGGAAGTGTCCATTGGGAGTATGATTCTCCCTAATTTACATGTTGTATGTTTCAGGAGAAACAATGGGCAAACAATGATTGTCATACCACACTTCTTGTCTTCACATGGGAGGAGCCATTTGAAGAACTTGTGTTCTTGGAGGAGGCATTTCATGGCTGATTTACTTTGTGGAGTAACTTGGGCCAATCTTGGAGGCCATGAAATTTTAGCCCAAGATCAACAACAACCCCATACTTACCATAAGTGGAGAGAGAAACCACTTGAATGGAAAAATCTAATCTCTCCATACAGCCCCAACACATTGCGTACACCGGGGGTTGAGGATTCTTTTGATGAGCTACCTAGGATGTCTCATTTCATTTGGATGATAGCATGGGTTTGGGAGTATCTCACTGGTCACGAGATCCCCTATGCTTTTCATAACTCCTATCTTGAGGAGCCATTGGACAGAAAGAAGGTTCCCACTTACACCTTCCACCTTTTCATGATGTGAGCCATTTGGTTTTGCATGCTTGGGAGGGAGTATTGGAGGACATATTTATTGCAGATTGTTTTGAGCAGTGGTGGGAACTATTGATGAGGAGGCCACAAGAGTAGAAGGGGAGGAATTTTTCTCTCTTTATATAGTTGCTTGAGGACAAGCAACATTTTGGAGGGGAGGACTGTAATATTCCAAAAATTTAGCCTCCAAGCTAAATGGAATATTATAGTTATTTTATCACTAGGCCAGTAAATAAATGGGTGGGGAGGCCCATAAGTCTCTTGAACAGAAATAAAAACACTTCAAATGTGAAAGGAGACCTTTGTAGCAGCTAAATAAAGCTCCTCCAAGTGTGAACAAGGTTTGGGTCATGTTGATTCAGTCAACTTTGACCAAGTCAACAACGATGATAAGGAGGAGTGGAGATCAATTAGAGAATAATGTAGCTTTGGAGGGAGATGGATCTCATGGAGGAAATGACCTAATTGAGTGGGGCCAAGGGCAAGAAAGCTCACATTCTATTTAATAAAGAGGATAGCAACCATTTTAGTTTATGTTTTAGATTATTTTGAGATTGATCTGCTTAGACTATTGCTTCCTCTTGTTGTTTAGCAGGGTAGCTGTGTTGTTTAGCACCGGGGGTTCCCGAGCAAAAATCCCACCTCTTTCTTTGAGGAGCCTCTTGGAAGAGTATTGTATTCATTTCCACATTCAGGTTTTCAGGCCAAGCTACAACTTCTTCATCAGTGCAGTTTCTGCAGGTTATTGTGTTGTGTTGTAGGGTGCAGCAGTGGAGGGGTTGGAACCCCACTTTCTGAGCTATTTTCTCATAGGAGGAAGGTTTCCTTCTCTTGGGAGATCTGTTTGGAGAGTTCTTGGGCATATTTCAGATCCTTGGCATCAGGCCATACATTCCCCATCATTCTTAGCACTGTTCCAGCTATGGAATGCGTTATTTTTTAAGGCAGCTTCAACAGATGTTCTGGCGGTTCCTTTGCAGTGTTTCCTTGTGATTGAGGGGTTCATCCTTTCATGGGAGGAGATATTTTAGGGGGTATAATTCATATCTATCATACTTCAGCCTTCTACACTCTTATTCTTTAGTTTGTAGTGTATCTTCAGCCATTAGGCTTTAGATCCCATCTTATGTAGAGTGTATTTCTGAAAACCCCTTTCCGAGTTCTTTGTAGGAGTTGATATTGAGAATAGATCTATATTGAGCATATCTTTTGTGGCTTATAACAACCCTACATATTTTGTGCATCATTTTGCTGTAGCAGTGTGTTTTTAACTGTGCTGTAGCAGTCTCTATCATTTTTGTATTGTGACAGCAGTTCATTTGTAGAGTGATTTCTTATGGTAGGCTTGTTCCTTCACGGTATATGATTAATGCCTCATTGTTATGTATGGATTTGCTGATATAATACATGGATTGATGTCTCCATTTTGGTCTCCCATGTTTAAGAGTTGAGTTACACTTCTCTTTCATTGTTATGTTCATGGATTGTTGTAGATCCACTTTTGGAATATCTTAAGATATTCCCATTGGTGTAGATTTTCCCTATTTTGGGATATTACATAATTCTAACTTAACATCAAGTTTCAAAAGTGGAATCTTAGGTTTCTTTTCTTTTTTCTGATTTAGAACTAGAAGTAGAAGAGGAAGAAGAAGATGATGGAGATGATGGAGGAGAAGGATATTTATCTGTCTTGCCTTTACCCTTGTCCTTCTTTGATGCCTTCGAAGATGAAGCTGCATCTCTCTTACTCTTGTCTTCATATAATTCTTCCAACATATGTTGCATGTTTAGAAACATCTGATGGATTTGATTCTCATCCATGGGTTTCATTTCAGTAGCTTCAGGAGTCTCAACGTTCTCAGTCCCTGTCATCGTGGATTGATGAACGACTTTTCGCTTTACAATCTCTAGACCGAATTCCTCAAGTCGCCTTTTCCACGTTGCAATCCCAACCTGGTTAACATCCACTAGCAAGCAAACTACAAAGCACAACCTGCTCTGATACCAAAACTGATATGAAATGCGATCGATTAAGTGTTGAGGTAGTTTGATTAGTTTTTCATTAATATTGATTGCGAACTTAAGAGAGCTTTAAAGTGAAAGATGACATATAACAAAAAAAAATAAATGATTAAAATACAGCATAGAACATAGAGAAGAAGAAGAAAATATTTGATTACGGAGTTCGTCCTTGGTGGACTACATTTCTGGGTCCGCTTTCAAGTGGGCGTTCGCTTTATTATAATTGAACCAAGGAATTATTTATATAGCAAAAACACCAGACTGAATGTGTTCGTAGTCACTTCTGTTACTGAAAACAAGAATCTCTCTCTCTCAGCTTTCCTACGCCTGTCTCTACGCTCAATTCCACCCCCAGATGGTGGAGCTATGCTGAAAACAAAACTGCCTCTATCATGCTAAAACTGCACACTCAATTCTCTCCAAGCCTTCAAAAACAAAGGTGTGTTCATGAAGAAATGTCATTGGTTTAAATAAGAACTCACTCGAACCTTCTCTTTCTCCATTTATAAATTTGTTTAGATTTTGGTGGGATAAGAGGATCTAATTCTTCATGTACATGAACCTATGGATAAAATCCTTAACCTTTGGTGCTGAAATAAATATAAAAACCCAAAATTGACCTTATATTAAATTTCTTAACCATTCAGGCTAACTAACCGGGCAGATGATTTAATACAGAGCATGTGACAGGTTTACTTTCCGGTGGTTATGGTCTTGACTGGCTGTCACGGTCTTGATCGGCGGTTAGGCTTATCCCGATGCATATGTTCACATTTCCGACGCGGTCTCCGGCTTATGGTTTAAATGTTTTAACACTGTGGGTTTTATTAAAGTTTAATTGCAAACTATTTTATTTGCAATGTATCATACCATAACCCGATAGTATTATAACATATAACCCATCATATGTTTATTGACCCGAACCTTAAAGGTTTTTGAAACATAGATTTAATACCCATAGCCCGAACCTTATTTATAAAGGTTTTGTAATATGATTAAACTTTGCGCTTAAGGTTTTTAATATATAATTTTATAACCATGTTTAATGTATAGGTTTTAATACCAAAGCACTTAGGTCCTTTGGGTGTTAGGTTATATGTTTAGGTTTTAAGCTAGCCATTGGGGTTTAGGTCTAGGTATTTAGGGTTCTAACTTAGACCTTTTTACAAAATGAAGGTATTACACCTTTTTAAACCCCTTTTTCTTAACCCATTACATGCCATTAACCCTTTTTCATGTTTTTTTCTTCAATGTTACAGGCGAAACTGGCAGATTGGAGACTGAACTGGAATTCTAACTACTGGAGTTGTCCGAACTTATTTGTTGAACTGTAATGAACAAGATCTTCCAAGATCATCAATGGAACATGTAACAATCTCATACAAATCTTAGCTCATAGAGCTCTTTGTACAATATACAATTGTCACACACTGTCATGCAGAAATTTGCATATATATGCACCAATTTCTTGCCTCCTGACAGCTTGCCTCCACTGCGCAATCCCTGTTGAAGAAGATCCCTGAATGAATTCTATCTTGCCTTGCTTTCAATGTGCAATCCTCATTGGCATTTCCAATGTCTGTGTAGATGCATTTAATGCATCACTATAGTCACAACTGATAGTCCATCTCACCCTTTCACCTATCTCTCCACTAGGTCTCCACTGGATCTGACATGCAAGTAGTTAACTGTTGTATTTTTTCAGTTGCAAGTAAGACACTACTTGTGAATTAATTAAATAATTAATTCACTCATATTTCACTAGTGTATCTTTAGTTACAACTAGCACAACTTAGTTTAACTCACTTAACTGAGTTAAAATAAATAACAACTCCAATAACTACTCTTCCAACTCTGTTACAACTTGCCACAATCAGTTATAACGAAGTCCATCATGCATGAGTCACCAACCACCCTAGGAATTGCACAATTCCTTCAGCCCACTGATGTGCCACATCTGTTCACTGAAATAAAGTGCTCCAAGAGAATAAGTTACTATTTATTGTCTGATTATTATTAAGGGCTAATAATAATCGATATGTATTCTATTTTTACATTAGCGATCTATAAATAGATTTCACCCATCTTCTAAAAATCGAAATTCATCCAAAGATAGAATTTTATCAACCATCTAGAATCAACATCTTGCCAATTTTAGAATATTCTCACCATTCTAAAAATAGACATACACCTAAAAATAGCCTGCAGGCCCCACCTAGTGAAGGTGCTTAATTTTCACTAGGATCATCATATTGTTGAATCTCAACACTCCCTCTCAACAAGAAAGGGATTATCCTTCACCCCGATCCTGTTTCTATGGTATTCGAATTTGCTCCTGGTGAGCGCCTTCGTCAGAATATCTGCATCCTGATCTTTCGTAGGAATGTACTGAAGCAACATGATATTCTGTTGCACACAATCTCTGATATGATGATACCAGATATCTATATGCTTAGATATATCATGAAACACATGATTTATCGAGAGTTTAATGCAACTCTGATTATCACAATGAATCATTGTAGGATCTAAATGAGAACCGAACAAACTGACCAGGATCTTCCTCATCCAGATAGCTTCACATGCAGCTTGACTTGATGCCATGTATTTTGCTTCCACTAAACTGAATGCCACAGATATCTGTTTCCTGCTGTACCAAGAAACAACTATAGATCCGATATTGAAAACCCCTCTTGATGTGCTCTTTCTGTCCGTTAGGCTGCCTGCCCAATCTGCATCCGTGAAGCCATGCAACTTCACCTCATCCATTTGTCTATACCATAAGCCATACTCAGATGTGCCCCTGAGATATCTCAGGACATGCTTGCCCACCTTCCAAAAGAGCTTGGTAGGCTTAACCATCGCTTGACTAAGCTGGTTCACTGCATAGCATATGTACGGTCTTGTATTAACTAAATACATGGGCGAACCCACCAACTGTCGATAGACAGTAGCATCCACTACCTTTGCTGATGTAGCATCCTCTTTCCTCCAATTGCCTGAGGAGGAGTATCCATGGGTTTGTATTCCTCCATGTGAAACTTACCGAGTATCTCGCTTGCATACTTTCCTTGAGACACAAACAGTTCACCTTCTCGCTGCCATATTTCCAATCCAAGGAAATAATGAAGGAGACCCATATCCTTCATCTTGAACTCCTTTGCAAGGTCCTCCTTGCATGAGTGTATCAGCTGCTCATCACCAGTCAGTATTAAATCATCAACATAAAGAAAAATGATTAAAAGCTTACCCTCCACCACAATCTGGTATATGTTTGCATCCGCCTCACTCTTGGTGAAGCCAATTCCAGTGAAATAGCTGTCGATCCGAGTGTACCAAGCATGGGGTGCTTGATTTAGCCCATATAGTGCTCTTTTGAGTTTGAACACATGCGACTCACTGCTAAAGATCTCAAATCCTTTAGGCTACTCAATGTACACTTCTTCCTTGATGATCCCATTAAGGAACGCAATCTTCACATCCATCTAATGAATGTGCCAACCCATCTGTGCTGAGAGATCAAGGATGGTCCTTATGGAAGAATACCCTGTGACAGGTGCAAAAGTTTCTTCATAATCAATCCCCTCGATCTGTGAGAAGCCCCGGGCAACAAATCTTACCTTATAATTTTTGATGCTACCATCAGCAACTTTCTTTACCTTGTAGATCCATCTTGAACCTACCACTGATTTACCAACTGGCCTTTGAACAATCTCCCAAGCACTGTTTCTGACAATGGAGTCATACTCCCCCACCATGGCATCTACCCATGTGGGCTCCTGCACTATTTCCTCAAAGGAATATGGCTCTGTCATGATACACTTGCTCATAAGATCCATGTATCTAGTATATCGGTCATGTGACTGTCTTTGTCAGCGTTGTGAAGTAGGGACTCCTACATTATGTGCCGCATCAAGCTTCAGCCTCTTAGCTTCTGTGGTACACCTTCTGCCAGTTTTGATGTTTGGCTCTGCGTGAGTGGACTCCTCCACTCCATGATCCTCCTCCTATGGTTGATCCACATCTTGAGGCTCATCTTTGGGAACAAGCAGTTCCTCCTCTACATGTAAGTGTAGCTCCCTCTCAAGCGACAACTTCATGACTTTCTCCTCATTGAATTTTATATGCCGTTGCACCACAGTCATCCCACTATTTGGAAAATACACACGATAATTATGGGGTGTTGCTGTGTACCCCACAAATGTCCCAAATTCTAAAGTCAGCTCCAGCTTCTTCCTGGTGTTCTTGATCACATGAACATAAACAGATGAGCCAAAAATATTTAAATGAGAAACATCTGACTTCTTACCATTAAAAGCTTCTTCATGTGTACTCATGCCAAATACTCTATGAGGACAACGGTTTTGCACATAAACCGCAGTGTTGCATGCTTCCGCCCACAAGTGCATTAGTAGGCCCTGGTCATGCAACATAACTCGTGCAGCACCCACGATCATTCTGTTCTTCCTGTCTGCAACTGCATTCTGATGTGGGTTATGGGGCACTATGATTTCTCTTCGAATACCTTCATTGCTACATAAGTCTTTGAATTCGTTCGAGATATATTCACCACCATTATTGCTCCGCAAAGCCTTCACTTGCTTCCCCGACTCCTCCACCAATGCTTTAAACTCACAGAACTTTGAGAATGTTTGATCCTTCTTTTGCATGAAGAATATCCATCATCTACGAGAATATTCATAAAAAAAAATAACATAATACCTATGTTTTGTTTCTGAAGCAATCGAGAATGGTCTACACACGTCTGTGTGAATTCTCTCCAGAATCACCGAAGCACGGTTTTCCTTTTCATGAAAGGTGGTCTTCACAAACTTAACCATAGTACATCCCTTGCACCGATCTATCTGCACAAGTGTACCCTTGGGAAGTCCAGTAGAAATATGCTGCAAAATATTTAGGGCGCCATGGTGAAGATGGCCCAATATCCTGTGTCATAATTTGCCCTCATCTCGGCTCACCACTTCTTCTTCTTTTCCCACCATTGCAACGCAACCATATACCTATAGCTTGTAGAGATTCTTAACTCGAATCCCTATCCTCTTGGTTTGACCCATTGTTTTTTGTCGCAAGAAGGCTTTTCCCTCGCTGAAAACAACATCATAACCTCTGTCCTCCAACATTGCGACTGAGACCAACTTCTTCTTCAGACCTGGAACATGCATAACATATTTCAACATAAATGGTTTACCTGACTCCCTCTCAAAGGTAATGGTTCCAATTCTGGTCGCACTATATCTACCATTGTCGCCCATCTCTATATGCATTTGGAGATATTTCTTCTCCAAGTCGCTAAACAACTCCTTGTCTCCCGTCATGTGGAAGGAAGCACCACTATCAAGATACCACACAGATCCCATTGCGCTTGAAACCAAGCATGCTATCAAAGAGAAATCAAGTTCAAATTGTGAGGGAAGGGCCTCACCAGCTGCAGCTCTAGCAACCTTATTGTTCTTCTTTTTCTGTGGGCAGTTAGTGGCGAGATGCCCATGTTCGTGACAGTGAAAACACTTCACCTTGGAAAAATCTAAATTCTTGCCTTTAGCCTCGAATTTTCGATGGGATTTCTTCCCCTTACCTTTCCTCGCTTTGGAAGCCAAAGAAAAATCCTCTTCATCATCATGTTTTGATGAAGAGCCATCCCTGGTACTCCACCTTATCTCCTCCTACACTAGATCTGACAAAAGTCACTCCCAATCCGGCAGTTTCTCTCTCCCATTGATAGATTCTTGATAACTGTGCCAACTCTTCAAAATTACAAGGAGAGCCAAGCTCACCAAGTCATCATCAGCAACTGTAATTCCCACACTCCCCAGCTCATCCCTACATTGGAAAAACTTTGTGAGATACTTCAGAATACTGTCGCCCTTCTCCATTTTGATTTTTCTAAGTTGATCTTTTAGCGGCAACTTCCTATGGTCATTGCTGCTTTGGAAAAGATCTGTCAAATCCTTCCACATTGCAAATGGAGTGGATTTCCCATGAAGGATTGAAAAAATATGGTCTTTCACACCTTCCAACAGAATTCTTCTTGTCTTCACTACTTTCTTTTGCCAGGCGTCAAGTAATGCATCATTCGTCGAAGTGGGCTTGGGAACATCACTATCGATGAACTCCTTTAGACCATTACCTTAAAGCACTGCCTCCATCCTGTCCTTCCAGGCTATGTAGTTAGAGCTACCCTCGAGTGAATACTTCAACCGCAACCCATTGAAAGCCATTTCAATGTTTACTGAACCGTCACACGAAGAAATTCTTGTAGAAAATTCGGATTGTCCACCAGCACAAAACTCAGCACCGCTTCAATATTGCAATCTCCAGTGATCAACACTGATCCGATAACATGTAGAAATTTATAAACATAATAATTTATTTCCGAATTCTCCTGATCTAACAATTTAATCTTATGTTAAATACAAAATCCTTCCACTTAATTCTTAGTGGAAATTAAATCGCCAATTGAAAAACACATATGAAGCAAAATCAATCGCACATAACAAGATGTTTTACCGGGAAATCTTAAAGCTAAAAACCCCAACTATCATATATTATGTATATCAATGGAATGTTTAACAATCTCATACAAAGCTTAGGTCATAGAGCTCCTAGTACAATATACGATCGTCATACATTGTCATGCAGAAATTTACATATCTATGCACCAATTTCTTGCCTCCTGACGGCCTGCCTCCACTGTGCAATCCCTGCTGAAGAAGATCCCTGAATGAATTCGATCTTTCCTTGCTTGCACTACGCAATCCTCATTGGCATCTCCAATGTCTGTGTAGATGCATTGAATGCGTCACTATAGTCACAACTGATAGTCCATCTCAGCCTTTCACCTATATCTCTAGTGGGTCTCCACTAGATTCGACATGCAAGTAGTTAACTGATGTATTTGTTCAGTTGCAAGTAAGACACTAATTGTGAATTAATTAAATAATTAATTCACTTATCTTTCACTAGTGTATCTTTAGTTACAACTAGCACAACTAAGTTTAACTCAGTTCTAACAACTCCCATAACTACTCTTCCAACTTTGTTACAACTTGCCACAATTAGTGATAACGAAGTCCATCATGCATGAGTCACCAACCACCCTTGGAATTGCGTAATTCCTTCAGCCCACTGATGTGCCGCATCTGTTCACTGAAATAAAGTGCTCCAAGAGAATAAGTTACTATTTATTGTATGATTATTATTAAGGGCTAATAATAATCGACATGCATTCTATTTTTAGATTAGTGATCTATAAATAGACTTCACCCATATTCTAAAAATAGAAATTCATCCAAAGATAGAATTTTCTCAACCATCTAGAATCAACATCCTGCCAATTTTAGAATATGCTCACCATTCTAAAAATAGACATAAACCTAAAAATAGCCCGCGGGCCCCACCTAGTGAAGGTGCTTAATTTTCACTAGGATAATCATGTTATTGAATCTCAACATAATTGAAACTTATCCATCCAATATATTTATTTAAAAACTTGAACACATATCTGCTAGTTGACCTTCATCTATCCAGAATGCCAATCTAGTAAGCATGAATAGATATTTGTACGATTTCTCCACTGCCATCCTTAAGTATTTCATGGTAACATATCACATTATCACTTTTGTCATGCAAATACTTGAATACACTTTTGAAAACAAACCAATTCTATTTTCTAAGTGTTGTCATGTATCTAATCAAGGCTCCCATTTCATGAGCAATATCTAGTTGATTGTTGACCATTGCATCCATCAAACTACATACAACACTTGCATATGGAACACAAGCCATGCTATTTATTTATTCTTATGCCTATGGACATTGTTCAACAATTAGAATTGCCCCTAAAATGAGTTTGTGCATTCATCAATTTACAATCTTGCATGTTAAAGTGATTCAAATTTGTTTCAATGTACTTCCTTTGATTTATCCAGATTTTTGTAACTGTGTGGTCTCTCCTGATATCCATTCCAAAAATGAATTGTATCGAGATCCTTCATGTTAAATTTGAAGGATAGCTACCTCTTCATCTCTTTGATTATATCCATGTTGTTTCCAATTGACAACATGCCATCGACATATAAACAACAACATGCCATCGACATATAACACTACATCTATGAAACACTCACCTTTCGACTTGCGATACACATAATAGTTGTATTGGCTTCTCACAAATACCTGGATGTATGTGTGGAACTTATGGTACCACACCTTGGGTGACTAATTTAGACCATAAAGGGACTTCTTAGCTCGCAAACTAGATTTTCCTTTCCCTTTGCTACAAATCCTTAAGCATGCTTCATGTAGATTTCTTCTTCCAAATCACTGTGTAGAAATGATGTATTTACATCCATTTTCTCTATTTCCAAATCAAATGCTACATCTAGAGACATCAATACTCTAATGGAATTTAATTTTGCAACAAGGGAAAATATCTCACCAAAATTGGCTCCTTAAACTTGGGAATAACCTTTTACCACTAGTTGAGCCTTTTACTTCTCAATTTGACTAGTTGTGTTCAATTTTTTTTTGAACACCCACTTACAACCAAAAATATTCCTTCCATCAAGTAATTTGACTATATTCCATGTCTCACTCTTTTGAAAGAATCCATTTCTTCCTTAATGTATTTTGACTAGAGTTTATCCTTTTTTGAGTTATTGCCTCCTTGACTGACTTTGGTTAACCTTCATGACATACAATACAACAGAAGATTGAAATTTAGGTGGGGTATACCTTAAATATGTTATTTCCTTACTTGACTAGACCTCCTTAGAATTAGATTTTTTCATTCCACCTCTTTATCTGACTCAGTTGACTCATCTAGATCACTCTCTTCCAACTTCAAGTCAACCAATAGCTTTTTTTTTCCTTTATCTTTTTCTGGAGTGTTTAAAATTTTGGAAGCACGCCTAACTTCCTTGAAGATCACATATTGAATATAAATTTTCTACCTTTTCATTGAATCCCACAACTTATATCACTTCATTGCCACATCCTTGTAGCTAATGAAGATACACTTTACTACCTAGTTATCTAGCTTTTTACCAAACCATACTTCATATAAAGTTTTTTCAACCAATGCCAATGATGGATACCTATCCAACAGGTAATATGCAATTCTAATTTCCTTTTCCCAAAACTCTTGTGCTAATCCCACACTTTCGAGCATGCTTATTTCCTTGTCCATCAATGTCTTAGTTCATACTTTATACAATTCCATTATACCGAGGATTGCATTTGTATGACATACTATTCAATTAGGTTTGTATAAATTTTCAAAATCTTCGCCTTCTGCAAATATAATACAAGTATTTTACAAAGTTACAACGGTGTGGCATATGCCTGGTGCAAACCAACAACTCATCCACCCTGCTTACAAAAATTGTGCAACTCTTTCTTGCGTTGTTCTGCCCAAGTTTGTTGCATGTTTTGCCCAAGTTTGCTTGCACATCAACCTTCCCAGAAACCCCAAAAATATCCGCTCAAGACCAGACCAAAATTTCTTCCCAGTCATGTTGCCTCGTTGGGTGAGTTCCACCTTACCCGCGCCTTCTTTATTGTGTCCTCCTGCCCTTGTGCGAACTCTTAGTTTTCTGTAATATTGCAGCTTCATTTTTTCTATGATATTTCTTCTTGCTCAACTTTTTGATGTTGAACGAGGTCCCTCTCTCCAATATATAGGCATTCTTTCCTTTCCATTTTGTGTGGCTGACACCCCTTAATTAGTTCGAGCTGACCCTTAAGTTATTTTGATTAAACACCCCTTCATGGGCGGGCGCACCCCTGGTCCGACCTGCCTATGGGCAGGTGGGCACCCCTGTTGGTCGTTTTCTTATCACACATGCTACCCGAACTTGGTCGCTCACTTTTCATGTACTTCATGTCATTTACCACTCGTCCTCCTGTCACACCCTGCTTGCTACCTTGCCATTGCGTCGCATATGCCTTCCCTCTATTCTTAGTGCCTAGGCACCCCTTAGCGTGGGCGCGCCCATGGGAATGGGTCCACGAGTTAGTTGCTATAACTTTGCGATACGTGTTCCTTGCTCGAGTTGTGTTGGCGCCCTTCGCTATAGAATGACTATGCCTCTCAACTCACCCTCGAACATGCGCTCTTTTCCAAGCTACCACCAAGTCACCTTCATCGCATAGGTGGGCACGCCCATCGTGCGCTTTTGCCCAAATTCGTCCAACTTTGGTTGTTTGACTCTCCAAGTGAGCACGACCTATCATGGGCGCTTATTGGCCTTAGTGCCAACTCAGTTCCCTGACATCTTCCCCTACTCTAAAAAGTTTGTCACCCTTGAAACACTCCATCGCCAAGACCAAATTTCACAAAGTGCCACTAACTTCAATTTCAATCATCCTTGCTGCATGAACTCCTTGCCTCCATCACATGAAATTCCATTAAGGCTCATGAATCTGTGTGGGTAAGACTCCACAATCTCACGGTCAGCAACCACTATTTGTTGCAGACCTCCACACTACCCTAACTCATAGAAGGATACTTCCTCCAACTCAATCGTATGATTCGGTCACAACTCATATCATGCCAATCCACCAAATGTCGCCATCATGTGAACTGCTGCTATAGTACTCCAACTCAACTATGCCATACAACATTTAAGAGAGGTGTGGTGTGGCTTTGCCCCCACATGTAGATGTATGCAAATTTCTCTCCCTTTGATTATGAATATGGAAAGCTTCTCCTCCAAACCACATTTTGTTTTTAGACCGTCGTTACAACAAGTTAAATGGTGTGAGTCAATTCCCTCCTCAACATAGGTGGGATTTCATCCAGAGACTTTTTGTGTTGAGGGAATATTAAAGTGTAACTCTTTTTCTTTTATGAAGTTTTTTCCTCAATTTGTTTTATACCTAAACCAATTTTCTCCACGAAAAGTTGTGAGGGTGTTGCGTTGTGCATTATTTGACTTTGAAGAGTGGAGTTGAGAGTTTAGGAGCATTGTTGGTGGCAATAGTGGACCTCTTCTTGTTGGTTGCATCGTTGGACCATTATTTTTCTTCTTGTTGTAGAAACTAAGCCTTCAGGCATCCACCTCCTCCCAACCCCTAGGCCTTTTCCAATTACTTTACTAGTGGAACCCTCTTTGACTTATGGATTTGTTCCTATTTCACATGATAGCATAATTGTTGGTTTCAACTTAGATAGGTGGTATGTAGTTGTTGAATGTTGAATCTAATATTTGTGGTGTGTTGAATATGGTTGAAATCTAGTACTATTTTTCTTTTCTTTCCTCCCTTCCTAGCTCATTGCCTTCACTTTGTTCTCAAACCTCTCATCAATTCTCTCCTTTATTATTTGTAGGTTATGTTGTGCCTCAATTTCTTTTCCCTTGGTATTTTAGTACTTAACCTCTACTCCTGACATTATTTTATTGAGGGGGGGTAGGGAGGTGGTCATGGGTTTCAAGGTAGAACCCGTGCCCAAGTAAAGGTATAGGAGATCACAAACATTTATCAATTTTTTTCCCCTCTAACATCCATCACCTGTGATCTGTCACCTTGAGTCTCTTTCTACTAATGATCAATGAGTTTCCTCTGGACATCCTTGAATACATTTTGCATTTGGATCTTAACCCTGGCCATACTAGGGGAAGACATAAATAGTATATTAATTCAATTACCCTTCACTAGTAGCTAAAAACCCTCCTTGTCAGAGTTTTGAAGGAGAATCAAGAGGAGAAGTATGACATATTTTCTACCCTTAATGATATCAAGCATGCTAAGAGGTTCCAACATTTGTGCTTAGAGAATCTAGATGCCTGGCTAGCTCATTTGGAGAGCCATATCCAATGCGATATTAAACCTAAAACTCCTCCAAGTTCCAGCGCCAACGATATTGCTCCAGTGATTTCCATGGACTCCTAATTTTCTATTATGCACTTCAATAATTTTTTTTCTCTATAGTTCTAATTTGGTAGACTAGTTTACTTTCAACAATTGTTTTTGTATTGATGAGTTTATCTCCTGAAAATGCAGTCAATATATTTGGTTTTCATTGTGGCATATTGTGACTTCTTTCTGTGAACTTAGAAAAAATATGGACAACTGGTAGATGTATTTTGATTTTTTTATAATATGAGGCGACACAAACTTAAATTCACACACATATAACATTTCTACAGGTTAGTATGGATGTCATAATACCTGTAAATGAGTGTAAATATTTAAGAGTCACCTAAATAGGAGAGAGATGTTGTAATGTCCAAAAAAAAATAAAAAAATGTAGACTTAATTAAATAGATAATAAATTGATTCAATTCAATTAGCTATATTATAATTTTGTTTTCATTAATATATTTATAAACACCTTTCTCCCTAGCAAAAATTGTAATATGCATATCAAATTAAAATAATAACTCATATTCATAACCATAATATTTCAAAACATATAATTAATAAATACCTAAAATTTTAATTAACTAACGGATAATTAAAAATAAAAATACTTCTATATAGAAAAATAACATTTATATATTTCTAAATGAATTACTGACTTCTATTAATAAATATTATATTTCATAATTTTATATTTAAATTTAATTAATAAGCATATAAAAATTCCATATATCTCTCTCTTCAAAATTAAGTTTAAAAAAATATAAAACATGTCAAAGAAATATGCAACGCATATCTAATTATGTATATTATCAGAATTTTAATAAAATTAAAAATAAGGATGTGAAGTTTATATAAATATAAATAATATTATTAAGAACCATTATAAATTTATCTTGATTTTGGATCTACCAAATGTTTATAGAAATCCAATCTTGTGAAGTGGAAATCTCTCCTCAGGTTTTACACTGAAAAAAAAGCTTAGTATATCCAAAGTTTAATGAATCTCTACTAGTATATTTATATCCTTTATAAAAATAAAACCTAAGCATACACAACTTTTATCTTCAAAGCGAAAGTAAATTTAAAATACAACAAACATATATATATATACATTTTTTTTTAATTTTTTCATTATTATTATTACCAGCCTAGATCCATTTTAACTCTAGATCTACCACTCATTGAGAGGGATCAAATCTCTTTTCACTCTAAAAGATGTTTGAATGTCAAGAGATTTGATCCCTCTCCATGCTTGGTTGATCCAGAGTTAAGATGGATCTAGGTTGGTTTGATTTCTCCTTTTAGATGGGCTATATTCCACATGAATACCATGGGCCAATACCACTGGGTCTCATAAGCCTAGATCTTAAAAACAACCGCTATCTTAACTGAGTCAACAAAAATTAATAGAAATAATAAAATAACATCTAATTTTTATTAATTTAGTTTAAAGATATCTTTATTATTTTAGTTTAAATTATTTCTATTTTAATATAGGGTTATTTTTATTTTATTGTGACCAAGTTAAAAATATTACCAGAGATAGACATTACATTACAATATCTCTACTATGCTAGATTGGAGAGCACTTCTTACACAATAATATTCATATTAATTATATATAAAAATAATTAAATATAAAAATATAAAATTATATGAAATAAAATAAAAATAAGTAAGTTGTATTTTAAGAATAAAATTAAATGTAATTGTGTTAGCTATATAATTATTTTTGGAAGCAGACTATCTATAACATTCTATTATAAAAAATTAAAATTTGTATCTCATAATGAAATCAGAATGGAATGGGATAATACCAATTTTTTTTTATTGTAGGTTAATTAACGAATTTAAAATTTTGAAAAAATTATAATAGAAATTTATTAATTTTAATTTTAATTAAAATTATTCTTATAAAATATAATATATTTGACAATAAAGTTGATTATTAAAGTATCTCTTATGTAAGTATGATTAAATCAAAATCTATGAATTTAATATTTATATCAATAAAATATAAAAAATAAATTTGTAAAGCATATTATTAAAAATATATTCATTTAAATATAAGAATCAAATACTTATGTGTATGAAATATACAAATAAAACATAGAAAAATATTAAAAAAAAAATATTCCAAAGATGGAGATATATGGGAATATGTAACTTTTATTTTCAAAATGAAATTATGAAAAACTTTATAATGGGGCTAACAATATACTTTCTTGGGAAGAAAAATATCTTATATACCACTTTGTTATATTTTAAAAATAAAATTAAATGTAATTGTGCTAGCTATATACTTATTTTTGGAAGCAAACCATCTATCACATTTTATTATAAAAATTTATAATTTGTATCTCATAATGAAATCAGAATGGAATGAGATAATATGGGAGATTTTTACGGTGTGTTAATAAACGAATTTAAAATTTTGAAAAAATTATAATAGAAGTTTATTAATTTTAATTTTAATTAAAACTATTTTTATAAAATATAATATATTTGATAATAAAGTTTATTATTAAAGTATTTTTTATATAAATATGATTAAATCAAAATCTATAAATTTAATATTTATATCAATAAAAGATAAAAAATAAATAGATAAAGCATATCAATAAAATTATTATTAAAATTATATTCATCTAAATATAAGAATCAAATACTTATACATATGAAATATACAAATAAAACATAAAACATAGAAAAATATAAAAAAAATTATTCCAAAGATGGAGATATATGATAATATGTAATCTTTATTTTCAAAATGAAATTATAAAAAACTTTATAATGGGGCTAACAATATACTTTCTTGAGAAGAAAAATATCTTATATACCACTTCATTATACTTTAAGAATAGAATTATATATTAGAAAGAAATTAAAAATGGAATTATATATTAGAAATAAATTTTATAATAGATTAATTATATAAGTTATTGAGGAAAAAAACCATCTTATGTATCTCACTTTGACCTGTGAAATTAACTTTTATTTCATTTATTAATTATTATATAAAAAAATTTATAATTTTCAATAATAACAAGCCAACCAATAAGCTAATTAAATTTTTTAGAACTTTTACTATTGTAAATTCTAATGCCCAAAAAGAAAAAGCAAATCATTTCATCTGTCCCACCTTCCTAGAAAAATAGAAGCTCAATGTAAATTCAGTGGAGAATATCATTTCCTTGTGACACTCGGTTGATCAACTTTAAATCATTTCATCTGTTCCCTGCTATAAAAATTGAAACTCAATATAAATTCAGCAGAGAAGAATTTTGTGTTATCATCAGTTGATAACTCTTCTAAATTGAAACTCAATATAAATTCAGCATCCAAGAATTTTGTGGTATCAGTCTTCTTCTAAATTGAAACTCAATATAAATTCAGCATACAAGAATTTTGTGTTATCAGCAGTTGATCAACTCTTCTCTCTTGAAGTTTGTGAGCACCATCTCAATCAAGTGAACTTATAGGAGCTTCTGTAAAGGTAAGTACAAAAACTTACACTTAGATTGAAATGGGTGTGTTCAAATACTGGCTGGGAAGTATATATGTGAGAATGCAGTTGATAATGATAAATTTAGCTGTTTCATTGCTGTGGTTATCTGCTATTGCTTCAGCACAGCTCGAATTAAGTGACACTGCAATAGGATCAGTTAATTTAACTGTTGTGGGAATTTCTTGCTTAGGCAATCTAGCACTCTTTCTTACAAGCTTGTTAAGAGGAAGACTATATTTGGAGATGGCTACCAGGGACCTCATGGCCACACTAACAGGTCCCAAACTCAAGGACACAAATAGGTTTGTTGTGATGACACGTGAAATTAGACTTGCTTCTGTTGTAATACTTTCAATGGATCCATCCAATTCTTCCATCAAGCAATTTATGAAATATATTGACAATGCCCATGATGTGGGCTCCATAATGCTGCAATGCGTACCTTTAAAAGATGCATTGAAATCTCCTTCAATCCAAATTCCATCAGAATGTGCATCTGTCATTGCAGAGATTTGTCCATGCAACATCCCTCAATGCAACTGTAATTGCATTGTATTCAGGACAGTAGAAGATATAACATGCTTAATTGATAGGAGGATACCTGGCACCCTAAAACAATTGTCTGATTCCCTGTGCATGCTGCCATCTTTGAAATGCATGAAAAATGGCTGCCACGGGCTCAACCAGGGAATTTCTGAACCTGCAGCCTGTGAAGTGCTTGATTTTGAAATGAAGCCACCCATCCAAGAAATCCCTGTTTGCATCTGCATTCCACTGCTTCCTGCATCCACTGATGACTGGACAAGCCTTCTGATGAGATCTTTCAAGTCTAAAGACCAGGAAGACAGAGGAGCTATAGTCATGGCTTCGGATGCCCTGGAAGACTACTTGGATCAGAACGGAGGAGGTAGACTGGAGGAAGTATTCTACAGAACTACCTCATTAATAGTGCCAAGGCTTGCAGAAGTATTAATAAATATTGCACTAACTATTTGGTTCAAAGTAGATGGCTTCTCTAGTGCTCTATTAGCGAGAAAGGCAATAAGCCGTTACATCGTGGACAGTAAAGGAAATGGATTTTGTGCCAATGTGTTTCTAACCAGTGCTGTTGTCAAGAGTAATGCCGATAATACCAGTGTTTGCCAAGTGCTGAGGTTTAGAGGTGTTACTCTTCTAAGCTTCAGAACCTTATCGTTTATAGTGGGTTGTATTAACTTGATTTGCTCTGTTACTTGGATTGTGCTTGTTGCATTAGAAAGCGGCGTTGGAAATTTGTATAAAATAAACTCCATTCAACCCTCTAAACCTAGAGTTGTTGTGATAATAACAGTAATCTGCATTGGCTTGGTCATGGACTGTTTGGAAATGTTTTCCAAGAAAATTCGAGGGAGAAAAAGGCTTCTGCTTAGGGCAGTGCTACTTTTAGAGATCTGTTACATTGTAACATCCAGCACAATTTTAGGAGCTTTGTGGAGAAAGGGCTTTGGGAGATGGCACTATAGTGCTCTACAAACCCTAGTTTGGGCGAAATGGGGAATTGGGTGTTATCTGCTGGGAGAGTATTCACCCGAATATGTTCACAGACCTTCCAGGTCAACCACGATGCGTAGTGGACGTGAAACTCTAACATACTCTTCAGCCAGGTGGATTGAAAATGGAATTATGGTGTATTCTTTTGCATTCTTGTTCAATGCTATCTTGGCTGCAGTTTGGGGTATGTGGGGATAATATCCATGGAAGGATGAAGCCTGTGAGATCATTCTACTGTACTTTTCTTCATTCTTGTTCGGTGTTGTCTAAGCTACAATTCGGGGTATGCAGAGCATGAAATCAGTCAGATCATTTTTTCCGTGTAGCAAGTTTCTTTTTTCTTAATTTAATGTTGCCAGATCTTTTTGCTGTATCCTCTGTATTCTTATTCAATGCTGTCTTAGCTGTAGCTTTGGGCATATGGGAGTAATGTCCATGGAAGGATAGATGATGAAATTTGTCTGATTCTTCCTACTCTGTAACATGTTTTTAATCCTGTTTAATGTATGTAAATTTAAGGATAGATGATGAAGTTTGTCTGATTTTTCCTACTCTGTATAACAGGTTATATATTATTGTGAGATCTTTTTGCTGTACTCTTCTGCATTCTTGTGCAATGCTGGCTTAGCTGTAGCCTGGGTATGTGAGAGTAATGTCCATGGGTTGATGATGGAAGAAGTTTGTATGCTTTTTTTTTTTTCTGGGATGTGTATAAATTTAAATTTAATGTTATTAGATCATTTTGCCGTACTCCTCTGCAATCTTGTGCAAATGTGAGAGTAATGTCCATAGAAGGGTAGATGATGAAATCTGTTGGAATTTTACTACTCTGTAATAGGCGTTTTTGTTTTAATGTATGCAATGTTTTAACTTGGTCAATTAAGCAAGTCTATCCAGCAAGTTCATACCAAGCAAGTCAATTAAGCAAGTCTATCCAAAGAAGCTATAGTATGCTTTTTTTTTTTTCCGATGTGTATAAATTTAATGTTATTAGATCATTCTTGTGCAACGTTGCCTTAAGCTGTAGTTTGGGGTATGTGAGAGTAATGTTCATGGATGGCTAGAGGATGAAATCTGTTTGAATTTTACTACTCTGTAACAGGCGTTTTTGTTTTAATGTATGCAATGTTTTAACTCGGTATATATATATGTAGTTTAATACAGGGAAGAGTGATTTGAACCTGAGCTTTTTTCATACAAGGTCAATTAAGCAAGTCTATCCAGCAAGTTCATACCAGATCAATAAGCAAGTCTATCCAGCAAACTATAGTAAGATGACAAAAGTACAGGGTACCCTACCCAGAACATTGACTTTATCTTTTAGTTGAGAATCCATATTTATAAGAGATTTCCAAGTTCGGAAATCAGGCTACATACATTTTATGAATCTTACAGGAGATTAGTATAACCAATGAACTGTTTAAACTAACTTTGAATGGATTATTTTTTTAAATAATCTTGTCATATTTAATTGTAATAATTTAATTATAATAAGGCATTGTTCATAATAATAGTGATTATAGTTTTATTTCTTCTTTTATTATTATTATTATTATTATTTAATTATTGATTGGAGAAGTTCATTTTCCAGTTTAGTATAAGGAGCTGTGTAAATTTAACTTGTTTAAATAAAATGTTTAAATCTTAATTTTTCAAAAATATTTTAACAAGATATTTAAATAAACTATTTGAAGATCTATATTAACTAATTTATGTTGATATCAACTTCATATAATCTATATATACAATGTTAAAATAAAATATTTTAATATTATGTATAAAAAAATATTCAATGTGCTTTATTAATAAAATATTTTAATAGGAATTAATATTGACATATACATAAAAAAGGTATATTAATGCTAAAAAACCAATTTAATTTGCACTATAAAATGTTTGGATGTACATGTTAGGTAAAATATTTTAACCTCAATTATGTATATATTATATATCATTTAGAAAAATTATGTATACCCCATGAAAAAATTATGTTTTTATGGTTAAAACGTATATTTGGTCTTATATATACTCTATATAGTATTCAAAAATACAATTTAAACAATGAAAAATAACACATTGTATTTTATACTCTAAAGAAGTTTGTATATAAAGAAATTTAATCTCTCTCAACTCATATTAGATCCGTATTTAAAATAAATCTATGCTGGTATATAAAATCTTTGAATTTTTTTAGATTACATATAAAAAAAAACTTTACAACATTATAAACAACTTTTAAGACATTATAACTATTCATGGATGAATTACTAGAAATGTGAAAAAGGGTTTCATTAAACGGATAATTTTTTTATTTTTTACAAAGTATGTGATTTGAATGTAGAGTTTTAAGTCACCCTATTTTTCTTTTAAGATATGTTGATTTGAATTCTTCAGAACATACGTATTTTACAAACGCTGCATTCTGGAAATTATTGGATTTTTAATATGATTATGAGTTTGGATGAAAAGAAAGGAGGTATTAGATGCGTGGATCTGGGTATGGCTTGTTTTTAGGAGCTGATTACTGATTTACATCTCGTGGATATCCCTACGATTAATGGGACATTTACTTGGAATAATCGACGTGGAGGAAGGCATCAAGTGGCCTCTCGATTAGATCGTTTTTTAGCTTCTGAATCCCTGGTTACCTTAGATGTTTCTTATGAAGCAGCAATATTACCTACGCTTGGCTCAGATCACTGGCCTATTCGCCTAGATATAGATATTCAAGATACGCCCAAGAATCGGCCTTTTCGTTTCGAGTCATTTTGGCTCAGGGATCCTCGATTTATGGAACATGTGAAAACTTGGTGGACATCTCATTATCCTGTTGGTCGGAATAAGATGCACTCTTTCCAACTTAAATTAAAGCAACTTAAAACGGAAATAAAACGTTGGAACCGGGAGGAATTTGGGAATATACAACAGGATCAAATTCGTTTGCAAGAACATATGATGGACATTCAACAACGTATGATCTGTTCTGGCCGCACTGAAGCGCTAGTGCTTGAGGAGGGTCATACTCTCAGTCTTCTCGAAGAACGAAGGAAACATGAAGAGATCTTATGGAAACAGAAGTCAAGGGTGCAATGGTTAAAGGAAGGAGAGAGAAATACTAAGTTTTTCCATAAAACAACGATACAGTGATGGCAACATAATCGAATTTTTTCTTTGAAGGATCATAATGGTAATCGATTACTTCATCATCATGCAATGGCACAGGAATTGGTGGATCATTTCAGGCAACTTTTAACTGAGTCGACTCCAAATCGTCAATTGGCTATCGTGAACATTACTGCTCATATCCCAGCTGTGATAACTCGAGAACAAAACTTAGCTTTGCTTCGTGCCATCAGTTTTGACAAAGTGGAAGATGTAGTCCTCCATATGCCCCGA
Source organism: Pinus albicaulis (assembly GCA_034641835.2). NCBI lineage: Eukaryota > Viridiplantae > Streptophyta > Pinopsida > Pinales > Pinaceae > Pinus > Pinus albicaulis. The sequence goes on along the minus strand of CM076578.1, from coordinate 216,198,173 downwards.
AATAAAGCGCCAGGACCTGATGGTTTTACAGCGAAATTCTTTAAAGCTGCATGGACTTTTATGGGCTCGGATATTTGGGATATTGTTGAGGAATCCAGGCGATATAGGAATATTTATCTGGCTTTGAATACTACGTTTGTTACCCTTATTCCCAAGCAGGAGAAGTCAGATACCCCTGTAGACTTTCGACCTATAGCTCTTTGTAACGTTATTTACAAGATTCTTTCTACTATTATGGTTAATCGGCTCAAGCCTCTGTTGTCTCTAATTATTTCCCCTAAACAAACAAGTTTTGTTAAGGGTCGACAAATATTGGATGGTATAGTGACGACTCAGGAGGCAATTCATTCATTGAAGGTTTAAAAAAAAAAGGTATGCTTATAAAATTGGACCTTTCAAAAGCTTATGATCGCATTAGTTGGAGTTATTTGTTCGAGGTTCTCAGAGCATTTGGCTTTGATGATCGTTGGATTGATTGGATTTAGTCTTATATCTCATCTCCAACTTTTTCTATTTTGCTTAATGGCGCACCATCCCCACCGTTTTCCATCTCTCGTGGACTTCGTCAAGGAGACCCGTTATCTCCGTTTTTATTTATTATCGCTGCAGAAGGTTTGGGCCGGCTCATTAAAGCTCATTATGGAGAAAGGAAGCTTTAGGGTCTTCATCTATGGGGAGTAGATCTTCCTTTGACACATCAACAGTTTGTTGAAGATATATTATTATTTTGTGTAGCCTCACTGCGGGAGTGTCGAGCTATTATGAAGATTTTGGACCTTTTTATGGCGGCATCGGGTACTGTAATTAACTCTGATAAATCTAATGTCTATTTTTTCAATTCACCTCCTGCAACTCAACAATTCTTGGCGCGAATGCTTGGTTTCCACATTGGCTCATTTCCTCTGAAATATTTGGGTATGCCTTTAAATATGGTGCCACTTCGCATTGCTGATTGGAGAATTCTTCTTCTCAAAGTAGAGACATGTATTCACAACTGGGCATTCCGGACGTTGAATGCTCCAAGCAGGCTCCTTCTTCTGAAATCGGTGTTAGAGTCGCTCCCCATGTATCAATTATCTGGGCAGGCCTGTCCTCAATAGGTATGTTCTCAGTTAGTCACTCTTTTTAAAAAATTCTTATGGCAAGGATCTCAAGTTCAACATAAATGGGCCTTGCTCGCTTGGGAGAAACTTATCCAACCTAAGTCTACGAGAGGCTTGGGGTTACGTGACCCCTCTAAGTTGAATGTTGTTTTGGGTGCTAAATTGTGGTGGAGATGGTTACAAGGTGGTTCTGATCTCTAGAAACGTATTTGGGAATCCAAATATGCTTTGCCACATTCTATTGCAGGTAAGTTGAAAGTAGACAGTGTTCCGCGGGGCTCCTCCATTTGGAATTTGGCTGCGTAGCACAGACATATTATTCGAACTCATAGTTTTTGGGAAGTGCGTGATGGTCGAACGACACTCTTTTGGGAGGATTCCTGGCAACAACGAGAGAAATTATTCAGCAGACTGGATTTGGGTGAAATCTTTCTCTTAACCAATACTTCTGACTATCGTTTACTTAGTTCTTATTGGTGCCATTCTCAGCAGAATCAATGGCGGATTTGGAAGGATAAGAAATTCTGGTCAAATGCTCCCGACACACGTCAATGGGTAAATTTTTCCAAAGAATTGAATTCAAGAAAGCTCACTGTTAATACAGGCGCGGATATCCTCTGTTAGGGTTATCAACAACAGGGGAGGTACACAGTTCAGGAAGGCTACCATCTTTATGCACATACTGCTCAGCAAACTGACAGAGTACTCTAGAAGAAAGTATGGGAGACAAAACATTGGCCTAAAGTTGCTTATTTTCTTTGGCTTGTCAGTCATCATAGGATCTTAACATGGGATAATTTTCAGAAACGTGGCATGACTGGCCCATCGCGATGTTATTTATGTTCTGCTGCTGAGGAGACAATTGAACATATTCTTAATATCTGCCCTTTTACTGAGTTCTTTTGGATGAAGCTCTCTCATTTATTTCGTCAAACAGATAGAGATCCACATATTATTATACTTACTCTAAAAAATTGGCGCAAAGGAGGTTTCCAATGTCAAGTGTTGAATAGAGCTTGGAGTTTATCTATTGGCTTTCTTTTATGGAATGTTTGGAAAGAGCGTAATCATCGAATCTTTCGGGCTGAAGAAAGATCGTCGAGCCAAATTTGGCAGAATTTGATTGACAACATTCGTGAAACGATCTTAGTGGAACAATGGACGGAGGATGATTGGAAGGTACAGGGTATTGAGGCACATATACTTGCATATCTTAACTTGCAACCTCAGATGGTATCTGGCCACCTTTGGAAGTTTAAGCCACCCATCCCGATAGCTGGAAATCATTGGGATACTCCTCAATTGGGATTCATCAAACTCAATTATGATGGGGCTTCGAAAGGTAACCCTGGTCCAGCAGGGGCAGGGGGGATCTTTCATAATTCTGCAGGAGTTGTCTGTCATGTGTATGCATTTGATTTAGGTTATGCTACTAACAATCAGGTAGAGTTAATGGCAGTTAAGCAAGGTTTGTTGATTTCCCAGTGTGAAAATTATCAGAGGCTCATAATAGAGGGGGATTCAGCTATGGTTACTGCAGCGCTGACGAAGTTGCGTGATGGTTCCCCCTTGGAAAAGGTTAGTAAAAGTTGGAGAACAACATCTCTTCTTCATGATATCAGGGAACTTCTGTTCACTATTCAGTATCTATTTTTGAATCACATCCCCAGACAAAACAATAAGGTGGCCGATTTTTTAGCTAATTGGGCATGCAAGAATACTGATAGACCTTTAGATGTGACGCCACTAGTAGGGATTTGGAATATTGAATTGCATCCGCTTCAAATAATTGTTGCCAATGACCTCAGTAGCATTCATGACCCCGATCGGGGTGTGCTCATGTGAATGTGACACGCTATGGTGAGCAGGACTTGTGTCAGTTGATTACGGTGGCTCACTTATGGTGCATTTACTCTTTGCATGCACGTTCATTATGATCATCTGTAGTGGAATGAGCTGGGATATCGGATTATTTGTATGGCGGTTTGTTTGGAGTATTGTCAGTTGTTGGCTTCACACATCTCAGCAGCGAAGGTTGGAGTGGAGGACGCGGTTGGAACCAGTGCAGTGGCTTTCGGATCTTTGGTATGTTATGTCCATTACCTCCAGTTCTCTCAATCCTTGCGTTAGGGTTTCCGGGGTTCAACATTCCTGTAATGATATGTTGGGGCAGCGCGGGGTCATACTTGAATTTTTTAACTCATCTGTTTTGATTGAAGGGATTCATTTTCGCATTAAGCCGTGTTTTAGGAGTCCCATTTTGTTCTATGGAATTTGGGCATTCTCTGCGCACAGTTTTTATATATTCCGGTGATATGCCTGTCTTATTCATCTTCATCACAGTGGTTTGCATGTTCATTCTCCTTATTTTGGTATCAGTCTCTTTTGGTTTCCACTGGTAAATAATATTTGCATGAGGCTGCCTTGTTCTGCCCTGCATTTTCCTTGTTCTGCTGCTACTGGGGTAGTTAATTTCTTTCCCCTGAAGTCTATTGGTAGCTTCAATATTTATTCACCTCTCTCTAAGGCGGATGATCTGGCTGTGATCTTGTTGGGTACTTTCAATTCTTCTCATGACATTCTGTTCGACGCTGTGGTTAGCTGCGACTACTCTGTCTGTCCCTGCTTGCTCTGCAATGCTCTACTGTGGACTCCTATTTATATGTTCCGTGCTGTGGCTTCTCAGTTTAACTATCTACTTTCCATCTCTGTTCTTGTTCGCTCTACAGGGTCTCTCTTACATTTTGATTATCTCCAGTATTTGCACTTATCTATGGCCAAGGGTAAAGGAAGACAAGTCCCTTCTTCATCGGTAGCAGGGCGCAAAAGAGGGCGCAAGACACATTTGCAGACTCTGGAAACTTTAGCCAACTCTTTTCAGGAAGGAACTCCACCAGAGATTCGTGAGGCCATCCACAGTTGGGAGCGAGCTACTTACAGTGAACAGGGTGCCCTGCCACAGGCTGAATTCACCTTTCTTACTGACCCAGGCAGCACAAGAGGTCAACAGTCCTTATTTCAGTAGTCAGTCCACACGTATTGGAAGATGAAGTGTGTTTTGGCAAAAACCATGCTCAGCCAAAAGGAAACCCAGCTTACCTCTACAATCTTGTTTGAGATTCATCAGATGAAGAAGGAAATGCATGATATGGCTAAGTTGCAAGGTCAAGTTACTACCCGATTGGATCAGATAGAACATCAACTCCTTAACTTACAGCAAGTTGAATTGCTAGGGTCCACTGCTGCCGACCCAGCTCCTGTTTACTCTTCAGCGGGCTCATAGTTCCTGCAGTTCCTTTTCATGTTTTTTGTTGATCTATCATTAGCTGTCTGTTTTATTTGTCGGTTTTATGGACATAGCCAGGGTGCTTTAGCAGTCTATTATAGGAAGAAACAGTACTGCTACTGGTCGGGTTATAAATTTTTGAGAAGGCCAACAGACCTGGTTTCCTACGGGCAGGTTGAGGCTCTTTGTTTTGTATAATTATGAACAACAACTTGCTCTTTATATTATAGTTAATAGAAAGGTCCTACGATATTTACAAAAAAAAAAAGGATATGTTGATTTGAATGAAAGGTAGCAAAAAATTATTATATTAATTAGAATAGGATAATAAAATAACTATTTAAAATTGTTTATTTTTCTTTTAAGATATGTTGATTTGAATGAAAGGTAGCAACAATTATTATATTAATTAGAATACGATAATAAAATAAATATTTAAAAATTTTTAGATGGTAAAATAATTTTCTCTAAAATATATAGTATATTCTCTTATAAAATGTAAGATGCAAAATATCTTTGATTAAAATATGCTATTGTAGATATAGAAGTACCTTGACAAATTGCATGGGGGGGATTCTAAGAAAAAAAAATGGATGGAGTTCCGTGGTGAGTGCAACTTTGATATTAAATATACTAGATGGAAGGATAAAAAGGTTAGTAATGCACATAATAGAAAATTACATACAATGATCTAGATTTATGTAGGAACACAATAAAATACAGAAATACACATAACGCAAATATGCAACATAAATAAGACTTCATTTCATTAATATCAAATAACTTAAATATGCTTATAGACATAATGTAAATAAACTAGCTAGGGCACTGGTAGATTATCTATGAGAAGAGATGTGGCGACTACAGGCCTCTGAACTGTGTTACAATGAGGCTCAAGGGCATTTTTTTATTATTGAACAAAAAGAGAAAACCCTAAACAACCAAAACCCTAACTCGAGGAGATGTAACACTAAGAGTTTATGGGACCTGTTGGAGTTAGGTGGGTAGACAACTTTTCAGGGTCGTAATTTGGTCATATTATATATGTTTGGCGCGTATGATACCTTGTTGGAAATATCTCTCTGATGACTACAGGTTTTGTCGCAGTCCCCAGCCTCTGGCTACGGGACCGCATCAGACCTCAAAAAACGTCATTTAGAGGGTCAAAACTGCTCCGGAAGTTCAGGATTGAAAAACTGCTAAAAATAGTAAATGCTACTATAAAAAAGGAAACTGATGAAATCGATTGGAGGTCTAGGTGGAATAGGTGGGTGCACACCAATATCCACCTAGATCATTCCTCCTCCCTTTGGAAGCAATGGTCCCCATTGCATGCAAAGCCTCCATGAGGTGAGGAAATTTCTGCTGAACCACTTGCCCTAGTGAAGGTGTTGGCCTAATTTGAAAACTCGATATAGCTAAATTCTCTAATGGCGGGTATTCTTGATCTGTGTGTCCATGATCCAATCAGTCATGGTTTGTTCCATGCAGTCTAGGTTTAACTCTGTTGATGTGAGTTGTTCTACCATGCAGGATGTGTCCAGTAGAGGTGGAAAGTAGGGTCAAAGTGTATAAATTATACAAACATATGTATATCAATGGATTCAATCCAATCTAACAATGTACTAAAGCTAGATACTGAATCACTTCTATAAATCAATTGCAGAAATTAAACACAATCACCAATGACATGAAGCAAAGAAATAATCAAATCAAACCACAACACATATAATTTCCTGGGGAAAGCTTGCTGCTCAAAACCCCTCTATCTTCTATTGTATATTAACCATGGAATCATGAAACAATTACAATGCACTCTTCTCATAAGAGTCTCCTGCAATCTCACAACTGTCTCACACTGTCCTGGACAAAAACTGACCAACACTTAGCCAATTCTCAACCTCTAAACAACCTGCCTTGCTTGTTCAATTCCTGATGAATGCAATCTTTATTCTTTAGGAATTTTGGCCTTCCTAAACTGCGCAAGGATCATGGGCACTCCAATGGATGTCTGGTTGCATGTAAACAACCTACTGATCACACAATTGATATTTAACCTCCCTTTCACCTTTGTCTCAGCTGGGTCTCCATTGGAACTGACATGCATGTAGCTAATAATAATAAATCATCAGTTGCATGGTAGATAAATGATTGTGAATTAAATAATATTTAATTCACTTGATCTCTCACTAGTGTAACCAACAGTTACAACTAGTTCAACTGACTTCAACTCACCTAACTGAGTTACTGATTACTCATGCATTAAACTAATGCACCAACTGCAACTCAAACTCCATAACTAATAGAATTACTCTGCATGCCTCACCAACCACCCTCAACTCGAAACACATGAGCTAATTGAGTTTATCACACTCAGTTAACTATTACAAGTGATCATGAGATAAGATTACATTTTATTGTCAAATTTAATTAAAGGAAAATTAAAATAGACACTACACCAAATTTAGCACACACTAGTGTAGGTCCTGCTAAGACCTATTGGTCCCACACTAGTGTAGGTGCTACAATTTCTGATTGGACTTCAACACTCCCTCTCAACAATAAAGGGATTATCTACCACCCCGATCCTCCCTTTATGGTATTCGAATTTTCTCCTTGTGAGCGCCTTCGTCAGAATATCTGCATCCTGATCTTCTGTGGGAATGTACTGAAGTAACATTATGTGCCTCTGAACACAATATCTAAGATGGTGGTACCAGATGTCTATGTGCTTATACCTATCATGAAACACATGATTAACCGAGAGTTTAATGCAACTCTGGTTGTCACAATTTATCACTATCAGATCCATCTGAGAACCAAACAAACCATCCAGGATCTTTCTCATCCATATGGCCTCACATGCAGCTTGAATTGTTGTCATGTACTCTGCCTTGGCTAAACTAAGTTCCACAGATCGCTACTTCCTGTTGTACCAAGAAACTGTTGTCGATCCTATGCTGAAGATCCCTCTTGACGTGCTCTTTCTATCTGATGGACTACCTGCCCAATCTGCATGTGTGAAGCCTTGAAGCTTCACTCCCTCTGTCCATCTGTACCATAATCCATACTCTGTAGTGCCCCTGAGATATCTCAAGACATGCTTCCCCAACTTCCAAAAGAGCTTGGTCAGCTTAACCATAGCTTGAATCAACTGGCTAACTACGTAGCAAATGTCTGATCTGGTGTTCACTAAGTACATCAGTGAACCTACTAGCTTCCTGTAGACAATAACATCCACTAGTTCTCTTGAATTAGCATCCTCTTTCCTCCAATTTCCTGGAAGAGGAGTGTCCATGGGTTTACATCCCTCCATGTGAAACTTACCCAGTATCTCTTTGGCATACTTGCCTTGAGAAACAAAAAGTTCACCATCCCACTGCCATATTTCCAAACCAAGGAAATAGTGAAGGAGTCCCATGTCCTTCATTTTGAACTCCCTTGCAAGAACCTCCTTGCATGAGTGTATCAATTGCTCATCACCTGTCAAAATTAGATCATCGACATAAAGTACGATAATCAAGAGCTTACCATCAACCACAATCTGGTATAGGTTTGCATCAACTTCACTTTTAGTGAAGCCCAACCCAGTGAAATAGCTGTTAATCTGAGTGTACCAAGTGTTATCACTCCGCCAGATTCCTAAGGCTGAAGAAGGAATCCCAACAGAGGTAACCACAAACCAATCTTTTGGCTTGATATCTAGCCCTATCAAGTCAGAGAGGGCTCTCTCCAAAAGGTCACAACCAAGAGGGATGGAGGAATTAGGTTTTTTATGCTAGATATTGAGTGCAAGGTTTGTTTTGATTTGATTTGGTTGGGTTATCACTGGATGAAGAAATTAGGTCAAGGAAAGCTAGGTCAGGGCAAATGAGATAGGGTTGCAGGGATCAATGGGGCAAGGTACGCATAAGTATTATCACTTATATATGATTGTGATGGAATGATTTTGAGACTAAAGAGAAATATAGGAATATCATGGGAGATGTATTCCTCCTAGACAGAGGAAAATGGACAAACTATGATCAATTCCCCAAAACAGAGCATGAGCAAGCATGTGTTCTGATTATCAAACTTAAAAGAGAACATACCATAGAGTTGAAGTGAACATGAATAAAATACATTATAACATATGATATTGAGGGAAAAACAATGATAAACATCATACCACAAGTATCCCAAAAAGTCGTTGCAACTCCTCTTTATTAGCTGGCCAAACTGAGTACAATAGTTTCCTTGATCAAAGAAAACATACAAACTAATTCCAACCCTTGCTAAGAATGAATAAAAGGACTAAATAGACATCAAAACCACATTCACTCATCCTCAGGGGTCGAATCCATGAGGTGAGGAAGAGATCCACGAGATACTGAACTTAAAGCTGGAGTATAGGATGGTCTAAGTGACTCATTCCTAATTACATTCAACTGATTCATTATGACTCAATGATGACTTTTATCAAATGAATCTATCCCTAGATAACTTATCCTTGACGTAATGACATTTACCATGATGAATTACATAAGTAGAAATATTATTTCTTGAAGAAAAGTGAAAATTTCAGAGAAACTTGGAAAAAATCAGCAAATTGGTCATTTGCACCCTCCATGTTCAGGGCCACTTCTGGCTGACCTAAAGGTGTCCAAATCAGGCCCAAGATATCTTGTTGGAAATCCCTACTTGTCCTCTTTCTGAATATGCCTCAAGTTCTGAAAATGAAGGTCATTTTCGCCCTCAAAAAGTCATTCTCCCAAGACTAGTATTTGCACAATGACTAGGTCAAAAAAGGGGCAGAAAAGTTATTTTTGATGGTTTTTTGAGCTTTTCACCTATCAAAAGTGAAAACCAAGGCTGGAAACATGGTTTTATGAGATTATTTGGTCATTAGGAATCCAATGGTGCCTTTCTTTCCCTTAAAAAGTGCCCCAATTATTTGCGTAGCGCCTAGGGCGCTGCACAAATGCCCAATTTTCTGCTAAATGTTTGTCTAAAAAAAAACTGAAATTTGCAGTTTTTTCCAAAAATTTAGGAAATGCCCCAAAATTTTTGGAATGGCTGATGAGGATGTATCTAGGCTTGGAGGGAAGCCTCTGCAATAATTTCCAATTTCTTCTTCTCCTCCATGGTCAAATCTTCAATTTTTGCATTGGCACTTTTGAGTTTGGCCAATGCAATTTTCTCCTTTAGTGCATGATGTTTGACCTTCCTCCTCAATAGGTAATTATCCTTATTTTCCTTTTCTAGGAGCTTCTCCAAATTTTTATTGGCTCTATCAAGCCATGGCTTCCTGTTCTCATTGATCACAATCGCAAGCTACTCATTTAGGGTTAGCTGATCGGCAAGCTCAACTTCCCTTTACCTCTCTAGAGCTAGAGCTCTTTTTAGCCCTCTAGTTCTAGGTCTCTGTCTTGGTACTTGTTCCTCATGTTCATCATCAAGTAATCCATACTTCTCCAATGTTTCATCTCGCATGGCTTTGGTTTTTTCTTCCTCCCTTTGAGCAATGAAATGCTTGACCTCATCAATGACCTGCTTAGTCTTTAATTGCTCATTTTCTTGCTCAAGGAAGTTTATGACATATATGGCCCTGTCAAGATTAGTTTGAAGTTCCTTAATCTTGGTATACTTACTAGATGCATGAGTGATTTTGTCATCTTCATCCTCATCTATGTCAACAAGCTGAAATTATTGTTCTGTTTCATGAGTGTCCTCCTCATCATGAATGCCTGGCTCAATGAACTTCTCCTTACTTTTTCCACCTGATGTGTTGTTGTAGAAGGCATGGCCCCTTCCACTTCATGTGGAGAAAACACATGCCTGAAGCCTCTTTGGTAGTTTTTTGGAAATGGCTCTGTTAGCACCCTGTAATTAGCAAGATTGGAAAAATTCCAATTGCAGGGAGAACATCATTTCAACCACTTTGGGATTCTAGGATCTAACCCTCCTGAATCCAGAGAGGGATCTCTCCAATAAGTGCAAAAGATTGGATTTATTTTTAAGAGCTTTTGGGTAATGATATTAGGCTAGTTATTAAGTCCAAGGGTTTTGTTTTTTTTTTGGATGGTTGAGCATGATTATTGTTTGAGGGAAAGTCCTAAATGGAAAGAGTTTCAAAGGTGAGAAGTTGCAAGAAATCAGAGTAAATTTTGGCCAAAAATATTGATAATTGCAAGTTTTAGTCCATTGGGCTATGGAGTCATAATAGGGTTTAATTGAAACAACAAGGGGCAAGAGTGGTCCATGGGGCAAGTCATCTATGTCTAAGGATCTCTTTAAAGTTTGATTTATGGAATGTAATGATACAACAAGAAGGGGAATTTAAACAAATGAAGAACAAAGAGAAACCCAAGATCTGGTAATTACTTTGAAACTAGCCAGCTTTTGACATACACTTAAGAAAAACATGAAAGTAAACTAGGATCTGGTAAGTACTTCGAAACTAGCCAGCCTTTGATATACTTTCAATAGAAAACATTTTAAAACAAAGGGAAACTTGAAGGCAACTGTTGGAGAAGAAACTAACGGTTCGGGCTCCCCACAAATCCTCTCCTAGCTCTGCTTTACTTGGTAACTTTCAAGACAAACACAAAGATAACAAAGAATGGCTTAAGATCTGGTAAGTACTTTGAAACTAGCCAAATTTTAACACATTCTAAGGGATACTTTCAGACAGTCTTTTGGGATAAAACTAGGACCAGGGCACACCATATCTTCCTTAGTTCATCTCTACTTAACATGAAATGAAAATAACTTTCAAGAATAACAATTAGCTAAGACAGGAGGACAAGGGAACGCCAACATTCCTACTTCTTAAACTGAATTAAATCATTCCTAAATAACACAATTAGAAGAAAACATTTAGATAAATATTTTCAGTCAGAGAAGGGTACTGATACATAGTAGATCCTAACTCTATGCATGCTGTTCTTTATAAGAGAAGATGAACAAAGTGGAAACATAAATGAAATAACAATTTACAATAAGAAATAACATCACCGTCAACATAGACCAGGATCCCATAAATCGACTTGTATTGATGCTCCAAACCAGTTACAACTTTAATTCCAATGCTTTCGTTTAGCAATCATCTACACTTCCCAGACTAACTTATCTATCACAAGCAGAGCTTCAAGAGCCAGTGAACACTATTTACAAAAAGGAGTTTCAAGCTCAAGTATATTTCAAAGTTCTGCAACCAACATATTCTCATCTTCTACAGAAGTATTTATAGAAGGATGAGGAGGTGGGATATGATAAAAGATCTCCAATGGAATTTAATACAGTCTTTAAGGCTTCTCGGCCTTTGAGGGGCTCGATGAAGAAGCTTACATATGTGTCCTCTGTATTAAATGTTCTACATTAAGAATTAAGCTTGGTGAGAGCTTATGTTGACTTTTAAGCCCTGTGTCATGTTGTAGTAACTCCGCTGATATTTTTTACATTAAGTTCCTTTAGCAGAATTAACCGTTTGGCTGCGCTGAGGCAAATATCTGATTTTGATTAATAACTTCGGCCTTTGTTTGAATGCTTTGAGGCACAGGTGGATTTGAGGTAGCTGGAAGGAATCAATTTTCCTCAGATGTGGCGGTGGATGCCTTTCTGTCTGATAAACACTTATGATTTTTCTTTAACTGTGTTTAATTTGGAGAATTAGGCTTTTGATAATCAATCTTAGCCGTAATCCCCCAAAAAATGTCTTCAAACTTCTGTTTCTGTTGTGTTTTGTCTTCGATACTGATAATATTTTAATTATTTTACACATTTCTTTGTGTCTTGTTGATGTGCAAGGCCGCACAGGGCTCATATGGCATCAATGCCCATGAAGTATTGATGAGATGTGGAGCTTGAACCCTGTGAATGGCTTTGCTTTGATGAATCAAAGGCATGGGAATCGTCATTCCCAACCTTTGGCTTTTTTCTTCAATATAATGGAAAAAACCATTAAACACCTGCAAAACATGAAACTAATTAAGAAATCCTGCGTTATTTGGTTTAATCGTCAGAGGCTATGGGGAGGAGCGTGGCCGTTGGATGGCATCATCCAACGGTCGAGATTAGTTAAGAGAAGGTTAAAAGGAGAGCAGAGGGAAGAATAAGTTGGAACCGTCGATCACGCAATGATCAACGGTGGTTATTGGTCGCGAACTAATAATGTGAAGGGGTCACATTTAGAAGAAAATCAAAGGAAATGAGCGAAAATCCTTTGGCGGAGGAAAAATGAATTAGAAATTGAATTTTGGTTTTGGGAATAAAAAGGATCGTCGGATGCGATAAGCCCACGGAGATCAGTGGCTATGATAGCTCGTTGAAAATCATTTGGAAAAGGCAGAGGGCGATAGAATAATGTGAAATCGGTCTAGAACCGATGATCTGCAAAGATTGACGGTGGAAAGCGCACACGATGGGAAGTGGTTTCGGGGAAAGAAACAGTTGTTTTCACGCAGAGAAAATGTGGGTAGGCAGATTTGCCTTTTGGAACACGATATGCGTCCCTGCGTGACACATGGATTTCAAATACCACCCATATCACGTGATTTTTTGAAAATTATCCACCGTGCTTGAAGTTGCACGACTCGGGATGTGAGCCGTCGGATCAAGGGCCTCAGATCTGACAGTGGAGAATGAGCGTGAATTTGGGAAGATGCGCGGGTGGTAAGATGGTGAGTGGTTTTAATCTGGGTCGTAGGATCTGAGATGAATGGCGGAGATTAGATCTGAGAGGGGGCACGACCCACAGGGGTCGAATGAAATAATACAATGGTGGAAGATGGGTTAATGAGGGCCGTTGATCTGCAGAGATCAATGATTGGGACTTGGCCTAAAACTTTATAACGGGGGCGTATGAATTTAAACCAAGATCGAGAAATGCAATCTGGACCGTTCGATCTGGACACGTGGACGGTCCAAATGCAATCGGAGGCAGAGGCATCGGTGGGGCAAAGGACTTGGAGTGCGACGGAGCGATTGAACGCGGGTCGCTGATCTGAGGATCAGATCGACAGTGGGGAGTGAATTGGAGGGATGGCCAATTGGGGGTGGATAAATATTGGATGTGCCCGACAAAAAACTTGCGATGCGATGCTGCGTGAGCCGTTTGATCGGCTCAAGATCAACGGCGGAGATTTGTTTTATATCATACATGGCGAAAACCCTTTAATATGTATGAAAACCAAAATTTAACATAATACAAAGGTTTTTGGCTTTGAGGGTGGGTTTATATATATATGAAATGGTTGGTGCCCGATTGCGGGGCCTTGGTCTTTATGAAATTTAATATGCCCGAGGCATATATAACAAAAGGGCCAATCGCAATCAGAAGGTCGGGCCTTCGGGCTTTTCAATCTAACCATTTGATTTTTGCGATGCAATTAGCGCCTCGGGACCTTTAACGCTTGGTCCCAGGTGAAAGTCATATGGAGTAAAAAAGCGAAGGGTGGGGTTTATACAAAGGGACTTAATCGTATCGGAAGTTTTAATGCGGGTCTTTCAATCTACCCATTTTTTTCATTAAAAAACATAAATCCGACACATTTAGACCAAACTTTGGAAAAGTGGGTTTTACGACTTTAACAAAGAAAAATATTAATCGGAGATGGTTTATACAATGGTCTTAGAGCCCGATTGCGGGCACAAGGGTTTATGAAGCAGTGATAGGATTGGGTGTTATGTATAAAGGGCTTAATCGCATCGGAGGCTTCCATATAAGAAAATGACTTGTGCACTCAGATTTTTCCGATGCGGTAGGCGCTCAAATGGCTTAGTGCTTGGTTCCAGCACCAAGGCATATGGAGGGGAAGTGGTTAGGACTTAGCCTAAAGGGGCTCAAGTCCTTAGTAAAAAAACTTATTTTTTATGAATTTTTTCATAGTTTTCAATGGATTTGGGGGTTTCAGCAAAGGCCAAAAAGAAGTTTTAAACTCTGTAAAGGGGGAAATTATAAAGGGAAAATGGAAAAATGGAAAATGGAGGAATTTTTATGAGGAAAAAGGGAGGAAAAAATGGAGGTTAGCTTTGAAGTGGAAGGAAGGGAAAAAGGTGTTTGCAACAGTATTTTCACTTATGGAAACAACAGAATTTCTGATTTCTAAAAATGGGAACAACAGTGAAGATTGACAACAAGGGCATGATGTCTTCAAGAGATTTCAAGAGATAACATTTTTTAGCAATAAAAATTGTTCCTTGAAGGCTCCAAAAATGTTTTAGCCACCATTTGATATGAAAGATTTTATTGGTGGCTAACAGGCTCAACCTCAACCATACTAGCCCACTTAGGCTCAATGTCCTCAATCCTGCTAGGTGACCCAAAATCATGATGAGATGGAGATGGAGGATCATGATGAGATGGAGATGAAGGAGGTGAAGGGGATTGATCTGATGATGATGAATGTGCCATGGGATGAGATGGAGGGATGGAAGTGGATGGTTGGGATGATGAAGGGAAATTTTTTTCTTTTTGAGTGGATGGCTCTTTGAAAATATCATTAGTTATGAAGGTGCTCCATGCAATATTTAGTTGATTGAGATGGTGGAGGATAATGATTTTTATGAGGGAATGAGGAAATAGACTTCTCATTTTCTGTTCATACTCCTTCTTCTGGGCAATGTATGCCATCTTCTCTATACTCCGAAAAAGATAATAAGGTATGTTGAGCATCCTTACCCTAGTGAAATGCATTAAGAGTCGGATGTGATAGGAATAGAGCCTTGAAAATCTGCTTTCACATGAAAAGTTTTTCATTATTATCTTCATCATTGGGGCATATCTATCTAGGAGGTGATAAAAAGGAAATAACCTCTTTCTTTGATTTTGGTGTCTTGGTTTTAGGAAGAAGTCAAAGTCATGTTTCTTCAACTTACCTTTCTTGAACCACTTCTCCCCAACATTTGGGATCTCGGTAGCATCTGAAATAATAGCAGTGGATAAAGTGAAAGTGACACTAGCTAATGTAACTTGGTTGTCATGGAGTCCAGGTATGAAAAGTATAGTCAACATGGGATGGTGTTGGACCCTCTGAATTTTCTCACAAAAATCCTAGCAACCCACATGTTTGAAACATGTCACATTCAATGGAGAAGCTAAGAGTTCCCTGGTGTTCGTAGGTTCAATTGTGAGCACTCTTCCTCCTTTATGTGACCTCCTCACCTCTGTTTCCTCTCCTTCACTGAATGATGTGTTTTATTCCTCTGTTGCCATGGTGTTTTTGTCCAAACCCTAGGGATTAGGAAAGGGAAAATGAGGGAGATGTTTGATAGGGATATGTGAAATAGGGAGGGGATAGGGAGAAATGATATGATAGATTTAGGATAGGGATTTAGGAAATGGGAGCCTAGGTAGATGTAACACCTAGGGCTTAGGGTTTTGGGAGAAAACTATAAGAAAAGTGAATTTTGCAAATGAGGGGTTTGGGAATGGGGTTTTATAAGTTTGGGAAGGATGCAAAGGGTAAGGGAGTGAATTTTGAGATTTTTCACAAGTATAATGGGATACTAGGGTTTTCTTCAATTTAAACACCAAATTACAACCTCAATTTACAAGACTTCAACACATAAGCTTATGAAAATGGTTTTTCATGGCATGAGCATCTTACTGGTTTGTTGGAGGTCAATGACTGAGTTGGTGGAGACCACATGGACACTTTCTAAAGCTTGCTGGTCATTTGCGCCATGGATAGACCATTTGCACCCTTGCCTACACATTTGCGCCCTTGCCTACACATTTGCGCCCTGCCTCAAACATTTGCGCCCTGCCTCAAACATTTTTCATGGCATGAGCATCTTATTGGTTTGTTAGAGTTCAATGACTGAGTTGGTGGAGACCACTTGGACACTTTCTAAAGCTTGTTGGTCATTTGCGCCATGGACAAAGCATTTGCACCCTTGCCTACACATTTGCGCCCTTGCCTACACATTTGTGCCCTACCTCAAACATTTGCGCCCTGAACTAGGTATTTTCACCCTCGTTTCAACGTTTGCGCCTTGCCTTCAACATTTGCGCCCTGCCCTCAGCATTTGTGCCCTGCCTTAAGCTTTTGTGCCTTGCCTTCTGCTCTTTTGCCAATTTTGCTCAAAAATTCGAAAATTTGGTCTCTTAGAGTGCTTGCTTAATGTTTGGAGGAGGAAAATGAAATTGAATTGATTTCAATGAGTTATAAATAGCTAAGTGAATTTGAATTTGAATTGAAAAACCCACTCTTTTAATGTCTCATTTCACTTTTTTGAAAACTTTTGCTAATTACCCTTTCATCTGATTTTTCTTCTTTGCAGGATGATGTTGCTGGTGTTTGACACTTTTCTCTTTCAGTTTGGCATGTATGATTTGAGTTAGCAGCTAGGGATATAACTTATATATAGGAAGCATAAAATCACATAAAAAATGAAATAATTCAAAAACTCTATTTTTGAATAAAATTACATATTTGTATGAAAATCATACATTAAAACCAAAATTACAACTTTAAAAAGAATATTTACATGCTGATAATCCTCTGCAGATAATAATGAAATGTTTATTGAGTAACTCTCACTCCTTTTTCTGACCTTATTGAGATGAAATGGTGCATTTTGGACCTTGAACAATGAAACCTAATGACCCAATGAGACCTTGAATGACTTGATTCCGTGGTTGACTTTGACTGACAGAAGACATAGTGAAATGAGCTTTTCAAAAGTGTTTTTATGCTAAGTAAGACATGAAGGTGGGTCAACAAATGTGAAATTTTGAGGGAGAGTGAGGTTTTATGACTAGGGATACTATTACACAAGAATTTGTCACCGTCCCTACCATTCCCCGTCCCGCACAATGGAGGACCCATTTTGTGACTTGTGAACATTGTCATGCCTTGAAAACATCATCAATGCATTCCTCTAAGCATGAGCTTCATTTGCCCTAAAGACATCTCCTTGCAAAAATCATGAAAAACATCCCTTTTTGCATTGGCGCGGGCAGACAGTTCAGTACTCACGCCAATGGGGAAAATCCTGCAAAGAGGTCGCGCCAACTGGCGCTCTGTCATAGAGCAGTAGTCGCGCCACCCAATTTAGGGACTGTTTTTTAAATAAAGATGGAAGAAGTTGAGTTCCAACAAACTCACAAACCATTGCCTATATTGAGTTGGGAGGTTTGGCCGCGGGAGTTCTATGGAGGGGAAGTGGTTTTGCCACCTCCCATGGAACCTTCCTTGTTGATAGGGCCAATCCCACAATAATAGGGATCCCAACTCCCTCCTTCCCCATCTATAAAAGCCTGCTCAATTCCATGGCAAGCTAGTCTTCAAGTGCCTAAGCTTTGAATCTCGAAATTCCCAAGAGCCTTTGTGCTGTAAGAGCCCTCTTTCTTCCCTTAAGGCCGACTCAAGTAAGGAGACTATTGTCGAGAGACTCAGGAGAGGTTTGCCCTTTCCCTAGCGAGCTTTGCGAGACGTGAACGACTGGAGACCCATCCGAAGGAGACCACGACGTCAAAACTTTGGTTGTAATCTCTTTCGATCGTTATTTAATGAATGATTACGATTATGGTTCCACTCTGTTTTCAATGATGTTAATATGAGTAATATCCTTTCTGACTGATATTTAGTTACGTATGCTGGATTTTATGCTTGTATCTGTTTGTTTCTTGCATGTGCAGGTGTCCATCCGGGGAGATCGTGGAGGATCGTGATCTGCCGAGGCTGAGGAATGGGAACGCTCTCTTCTTCGGATCGTAGCATTGGATTCTAGGTAGGCTTCTATCTTTAGTCTTTTCATTCGTAACTAGGAACTTGCATCGTAACATTTTTTATTGTTGCTAGACCCCTGCTGGGCTAGTAGGGATCGCCTCTGTCCGCAGAGGGGATTTACCTCCTCAACAATTTGGCGACTCCACTGGGGATCATCTGGATTTCACTGTCTCGTTTGTATTGTCTCGTTTTGATTATTTTATGTTTTTCCTTGCTTGATGAGCCTTCTGGGTTGGGTTATTTTGCTATTTTTTACTTCTTGGTTTGCTTAGTATGCATTGATTTGCTTCTGGAGTAGTTATTTTTATTTTTTGGCTGAGAAACTCGACTAGCGCGCTTTTTAGCTCGACAGTCGCGCCAATTGGCACATGTTGCTTTTGTTTAGCCCGCGCCAATTGCTTTCTGGCGCCAGTTGCAGCCTTACAGTCGCGCCACTCCTGTAAGGTTTTTGAGTTTGCTCAGTTTTGAGCTCTCTGGGTCTGGTCAGTGCTTTTCTTCTTGATTTTCCGACTACCTGAGTGTGTTGGAGTCCTGTTTGACTGGGAATTCACCTCCGTCCTTTGGTTGTTTGCTTTTATCTATCGATTTCACGTTTTGAGCCCTAGGGCATCTAGTGGCTTAGTGTATCGAGCCCTCCTTGGGAGTTTTGGTGTTTCGTTTGTCCGGTCGACTTTCTGATTGATCCTCCGCATCCTCTTAGTAGTTGTTCATTGTTTTGTTGCGATTTTTGGGTGATTGCTCATTCCTTCATTCAAATTTCGTTTGGTCTCGCATTGGGCCTAGATCACACAGCCCATTGGAGCCTTTGAGTCTTTTCTTGGTTTTGAGAGACTTTGGTCGATTTGGGATCTGATTGCTTGTGTTGTTGAGTGAAATTTGTTTGTTTTTCTCTCTCAATATCGTTTCTCAAGTTGTTCCGTTTGTTTTCAGTTTGTTTAGTGCATATTAGCTATCAAACGTTGAAAATTACAAAAAAAAATCTCTTGTGCTTTTGGTTGAATTAGTGCAAATTGTAATCTTTTCGATTTTGCTAGTAATTAGTGATTTGAATGAAAAGTTTTCAATTTCATTAGTTGCATTAGAGATCTCATTGTTTGTCTTCCGATCATTTCGTTTGTGTAAAAGCTCTCAACTCTTCTGTAACTAGTTTTCATCGAACAAAATGTTGGACTGTGGCATGTAGCTTTGCATTTAGGAGTCTTTTAAGACACTACATACGATAGGGCCTGAAAATTGAAACTTAATCGAAGATCAACTTTAAAATCTATCCAATTAACCTAAGGCAACATTGAAATCTAACGAAACATATTTAGAGGTCTAGGCTAGAGATGTGTTCCGGCGTCTTTAAACCTAGCAGCTGTCGTTCGCCTTTTGGCTTTAGACAGCGCTAGTACGGACTTGTGCTCCCCGTACCGTCGCGTATATAAAGGGAGAACCCTCTAGGTTTTCAATCCTTTATCCACAGGAAGCCGAGTCTGCCGCCCTATACCCGTGATACACCGAACACAGCATTCGGGGAGACTACCTGCACGTACGGAAAGTCCTTGGTCGATTTCTGTTTCATTATTGAAACCTAGGTGTATATTGCAGTTCACGGATATTTGGTACACCCTTTGTGCCTAGTTTTTCCTGAGCAGTCATTTGGTCTTTTCTGACTCCCTAAACTTGAAAATACCGTCGAGCGCTTGTCCTTTCACGCTTGTATCAAATCTGAAAGAGATAGAGTCATCTTTCTATCGTTTCTCGACTCTTAAAACATGAAACGGTAGAGTTTCTTACTTTTCAATGTGGTAAAAATTAATCACCCACGATTACACGCCTGCTTAGATATTGCTTGTTGACCGTTTGATCGTGTGCCCTTAACTCGTTTTCAGCCCGTGTGTGTGTTTGCTTCCTTTTCTCTGGTCTTTTGCCATAGTGGCGGAACCTTCGGTTTCGTCTCCTGGTAGTCCTTACACGGACGATTCTTCAGAGGCTTCCCAATCCTCTGTTGAACCACAGCAGCCTGTTGTTTCCGAGTTTCCTGACGAGGGACCGGTTCTCGCCGAGCAACCCTTTGGAGGACCAGTTGAGTTCAATTGGCCCTTTTCGGACCCTGTGTCTGAATTGAGATTAGGAGCTGATTTCCTTTCTCTTACATCGGGTTCGCCGTTTGTTGCTGCTGTATTTCCTCCTAGTCCTCGCCGTCTTTTGCGTGATTTAACGGCAGGATCAACCATGAGTGATTCTGGTGAGGAAATTTCGACGTCTGGTGAAGACTATCAGCTCTTCCCGCGTAGATTGTTTGAGGGAGACAACTCTGAGCTGGCTACCATGTCAACAGCCAGTCCTTCTTTACCACAGGGATACAGATCTCTGGGTCAGATCATTTCAGCTGCAGCCTCTATGGGAATATCATCTCCTGCTTCGAGGCCAGCTGCTACTACACCCGGGTGTCTCCTCAGACGCCCGTCACTTCTGTTCCCGTCCGGCCCACTGTCTGTGTGGCCGCCTCTTCTCCTGTTGTCTCAGCATCTGCTACTAGGGCTGGGCCAACTCCTGAAGATGTTTATCTAGCCACTGCTATACCGGAGAACATCTCTCCGGAGGAGTATCGGTTGTCTTTGCAACAGCCGAACGCCGAGGTTGGACCGTCCTCCCAAGATCCCTACCGATCTTACTTTTCGCACTATGCACAGGATGGTACTCTCGTGTATGCTTTCCCAGGTCAGTATGACGAGCGCGGGGAGATTTTGCGTCTACCCGCTCCTGAGGCTTATCTTTATGCTCAAGGTTTACCTTATAACCAGGCTTATAACCCGCAAGGACAGCCTTTCCAAGGCCAACCTACGGGCCAACCTGGCTATCTTTATGATCCGCAGGGGCAACCCATTCAAGGCTATCCTGTCGGCCAACAAGGGCCATCGTACGGTCCGCAAGGACAGTATTATAGCCCTTCTGGTCAACCTGTTCAGCCTCAGCCGGGGTATCAACCGGGACCGGTCTATGGTCCTAGGGGGAAAATTCAGCCTTCTTTACCAATGCAACCACAGTATCCTGTCGTTTCTAACGTTGCATATCAGCCAGGACCATCCTATGGTTCTGCTTCAGGTCAAACTGGTTTCCAGCAAGCACCTGGTCCTGTTCCACCGCCGGGCCAACCGGTTCATCCAGTACAACTCGGTGTCCCGCCTCCAGGCCAACCGGCCCATCCGGTACAACCTGGGGCTCACTTACAACCAGGTCAACCTGCGCAACCAGCGCCGCCTGTCTATCCGGGTCAACCTGGTCATTCAGGTCAGCCCTTGCATCCGGGTCAACCTGTTCACTCAGGTCAGCCCTCTCAGTCGGGTCAACCTGTTCATTCAGGGCAGCCCGCTCATTCCATTAACCCTGCACAGCAGCTGGTTCATTCAATGCCGCAGCCAAATCAACAGCTGCGCCCTACTTATCAAGCTCCGCAGGGTTCCACTTTTCAGCAGCCTACTCATCCTCAGGGTGGTTATTATCCTCATGGTCAGTCTCAACCGAACTATAACCACCCCAGAGGCTCTCAGTATTATCCTCCCCCACCCGGTTCTACCTACACTCAGCAGCTAAATCCAAACGCTACTTATATAGGGCCGACGCATAATCAGGGTCCGTACCCTGGTTATCAAGCCCCACACTATGGTTACCAGCATCCAAATCAGTCTGGTTATACGACCTACGCCCCCTACGGTCAGAATCCTGCAGGACAGAACCCGTGGGGGCAAGGATATTCACAACCATCGTGGAGTATGGGTACCGGACCTCATCCTGGGCCTGGCATGGCAGTTAATCCTCCATTGTCGTTCCTGGCTACCTTGGAACTGCCGGATGTTTCAAAGTTGACCAATGATCCGATTTTACATAATCTGTATTGGCCTCCGGTTCCCACCAAGATACCAGGTGATTGTCCCAAGTTCGAGGGAAAAGCTGGAGAGGACCCCCAGGTGCATGTGATGACGTATCACCTTTGGTGTTCGTCTAACTCTTGGGTTGACGATTCAATCCGTTTGCGTCTCTTCCAGCGTACTTTAACTGGAGCTGCTACTAAATGGTACATAGAATTATCCCGTGGCATTTTTCAAGATTTCAACTCTTTAGCCATGGCTTTCCTCACGCATTTCCAGTTACCGGTTCATTATGAGGCCGGGACGCACCTCCTAACTTCCCTGAAGCAGGATAAAGCCACTCACATCTCAGATCACATTCATGAGTGGCGGCGCCGTCGTAGGCTGATCAAGTTTCACATACCTGATCAGATATTGACTCACTGGTTCACCACCTCCTTTGTGAATAAAATCGCTCAGGATATCGCGATGGGAGCGTGCGTGACAGAGGAACAAGCCATCGCGCGTGCCCAGTACCTGGATCTTGTCTATTCACAGTCTGGCACGCTTTATGACATCTTGACTGATGCTCCACGGCCCGGAACCACTAAGGCTCCACCCACTCCTGCAGTGGATGGTGTCATTGGTTCTGTCTCTCAAAATTCGAAGAAGTCTTCGAATGGGAAGTAGAAGGCTAATTCTTCCAACAATACCTCTGCCAATCCCGCCTCATCTGATTCTGGTAAAACTGCGGAGGTGAATGCCGTTCAGGCCAATCCTGCGGACAAATCCTCCAAGGGGAAGAAGAAGGGCAAAGGCAAATCTAAATCTGATGCCCCGAAACCAAAATCTAAGTCTCGTACTGAGGATGGCTCCCAGCGTAAACCGAAGTACCCTTGCCTCATCTGTGAACGGGACCATTATACTAAGGATTTTCCACGACGATCTGAGGTTATTCAACTTCTTAAAGGCCCTAAAGGGACTCCGGCTATTTTGAAAGAGCCATTTCCATCTCAGCAGACCCAGATGGTCGAACAGGCATCACCATCTGCACCGTTTGGGTCTCAGGTTTTCATGGTGAAGAGTGTTGCACCTATCTCTGTCGCTACGCGGTCGAAGGATTACAATGAATCGCGGCAGGCACCCGGGAAGGCAGTTGCGGATGGGCCGCCTCCCCCACCTGTCTCCGGTCCATTGGAAATCAAGAAGCCTTCTCTGGAACCCGTTGTGAAGCCACCTCCCAAAGGTGTCCTTCGAAGATCTTCTTATAACCCAAACGCTCGTGCCGCTCAACATTACAGTATTGTTGAGGATCTGGCACAGGCGCCATGTGCTATGTCTGCACTGGAGGTTCTTCAAAGTTGTCCTTCACAACGAAAGGCTTTACTGTCTGCGATCGGGGGCATTGATCCCGCCGACTCGAGCCTTCTCACCTTCGATCTGGAGAATTTTACTCCCCGGCTTCCACATCAAATCGCTTTGGTCATTCAAGTCGGGATTAACGGTCTAAACATTCATAGGGCCGTCGTAGATGAGGGTGCATCTACCTGCGTTATGTCCTCCGCTTGCTGGAAGGCCATCGGCTCTCCAGCCTTATCGTCATCTCCCAATGCCCTTGAGGCATTTGATGGTCGGGAATCTAAACCCCTGGGCGTTCTCGAGAGTCTAGCGATCACATTACAGGGAAAAACTGTCAACGTAGAAGTGGAAGTGGTTGACGGCAGAACTCCTTTCCAATACTTCTCTTCGCGGTGGACCCATGCATGCTCGCGTACAAGTCCGTCTTTTGATTCCATGAGGATTTCCTCACAAGGGCAAGATTGTCACGATTGAGTGGATATTCATTTTCACCTCTAACTGCGGAACAACGTGCCATCGTGGATCAAATTACCGAGATCACAGACCGTTATAGGACCTGGTCTCTTCAAATACCCAGTCCTTATGGGTATTTTCCCCGCACCACCTCCTGAACCTCCTCCTGGGAGCTCGTTAGAGCACAGTGCTTTCTCTTGTGTCAAGCTCTTAGAACAATGAAACAAGATGCTACGAGGATAGTTATTTTAAGTGTGTCAACCTCATTAAAACAATGAAACATGAGCATATTCAATTCGAGTTTTGATAGATTTAGTTCAAATCTCTTTTGTTTTCAACCTTTACTCCATTTCCTATGGACTGAAGCTTGGGGGGCATGCACCTCGAATTGAGACACCATGCTGGGGGGCATGCCCGTCTTGTGTGTACATAGGTGTGTGATTTTCATTTGTGTGCATGTATGGTGTGGTGTGCCTTGTAAACATCTTTCTGCTGATCGGTTCTTCCTGGTTGTGCAGATGTCTTTTCATCCATTTGTTGGTTTCGCGGATGGTGCCTCCCGTAGTACCAGGAATCTGTCTTCAGCAGCCTGGGTAATCTATGATCCTGCTGGTGAGTTGATCAACCTGCAAGGAGTGTGTCTAGGACGTACCACGAACAACATCGCGGAATATAGTGCTGTGTTAGAATTATTAACCGAGGCAGTAAACCTTGGTATCCGTGAATTTCTCGTGTATCTAGATTCACAACTTGTGGTGTTACAACTAAACGGACACTATTCGGTAAGGAACTCGTCCATCTTACGTCTGTATCTGCGTATTCGATTACTGGAAAGAAATTTTGACTACATTACATATCATCATATACCCAGGCATTTGAATACATTAACAGATGCAGTAGCAAATTTGGTATTAGACAGACATTTGCGCAATTTGTAAATCATCATCACATGTAAAGAAAGATCCATCTAGAAATAGATATGCACATATATATAGATATCGAAATGTTTACATAGAGTGTGTCACATAAAAGTCAAAATATACATAATCATCTTAAGTACATCCGGAGACGATATGTCTCTCAAAAAATAGGTGTGGTATAAATCCTAAGAGCTAATCCGCATGGTGCTCATGATAGCATGTGACTGCATGCACTAAGCGTCTCAGGATTCGGTGGATCCGACTCGGAACTCCCACCATGTGGCGCTGGTATGCCATCGGTACGTCTGCCAGCCGAGCATAGTCTGGGATCCCGTGGGCAATGCCCTCGAGATTCTCGATCAACTCCTCTCCTCCGGTGCCCTCTCCCTGAGGATCAGGGGCGAGTTGTGTCCTCCGGGAGATTGGAGACATCCCAGCTGGTCTCTCAGGTCCCACATCTGCATGCATATATAAAATGTGTTAGGACGAATGTGTATTAACAAAAAAACATAAAAATATAAAATCAAAAAACATGAGGTCTTACCCAACTCCTCGTCCCAGTCATCTCCTTCTGGCAGTGGGAGATCTGGGTCTCCGGTGAAGTCAGTTCCTGCATAGGGCCAGTCTTCCACGACAATCAGCTGGCGCCGTAACCACCTAAAGAACTCCGGCCTCCAGGACATATGTTGGCCGCCTCCAGCTCTGGGCATCAATGCTGCTCAGCGAGCCATTCTTGGCTCTCGTGGTATCGGATCTGCTACTGCGGTCCCTGGCCCTGGAAGATTGGTAAGCGTTCCAGAATGAATGATACCAGGATGGAACCATAACCGAACTGTTTCATTTTACCCTGTTTGCATTTCGTGAGCTGCCTTTTCATATTGATTGTTACTGTTGTTGCCCAGTCGAACAGTAGGGGACTCATGCATTCTGAGGCCAGCAAGAGTTGGGCCTTTGTGGCCTCGTGCAGTGCCTGCGACCCTACAGCCCGCGTGATGGTATGTAGGACCACTCTCAATGCTAGATCAGGGATAGTGTGGATATCCACCTTCTTGCTTCCTGATCCCATTTGTGCTCCTCGGCACACTCGTGCCATCACTTCTTCCATCTTCTCCCCAGATGGTCTGCTTCCAGTCAAGACAGGGATCGGACCTCTGCGGGACAATCTAGTGATAAAATAAACATCAAAAACCTCCAGCTCTAATACCTGGTCTCGTAACCTGAACACCTGTTCATGTTCATCCCAGATACTGATTAAATACTGGAGGAGCTCGGGCTGAGCTCGTAGACACGGTGTGAGGAAGAACTTTTTTAGTCCACAGTTTCTAAGTGCATTCATGCAAGCTTGACTTTGCATGGCTTGTTCATCCTCTTCTCCATGCTCTCGTTCTTTCCATTCAATTGCCATTTTGATTGATTACCTGCATTCATATGGCCATGAACCCTTAGTTAGATCTCTGATGAGTCTCAAATTCCATGCAATTTGGTCTAAATGTCGAAATTTTAGGCGTATTTTTAGGTTCGGCCGCTGGCGCGGCTGTTTTGTGAACAGTCGCGCCACGTGGCGCGGGCCCTTTGTGTAAAGGGGCTCATTGGCGCGGGTCCATGCCCGATACCCGCGCCAATGAGCGCGGCCCTAAATTTTCAAAAATGGCTCTAGAAAACTGATTTACAGGGTAAAACTATTAAAAATTGGATGAAAATGAAGAGCAAGGGAGCGCCTCTTACCTGTAGCAGACGAGAAGCTGAATGGTCAATTGGATTCGTCGCAATCACCGTCAGAAGTTTCTGCTCCAAATGGACCACTGTTGCTTTTTACCAAGGTAAATAGTAAATGTAATTTTATTTTTACCAATTTGACATATTTATAACTTTTTGACATGGAATGAGTTGTAAAAAGTCATTTTTATCGAATATTTTTATATGTTATGTCAAAAATGGATTTTACGCTTGCCTGGTATATGCAGCAGCAGGTTTTTTCGACTTTAACGATGGAAACGAGTTGTATTTTATACTTTTTCAGACTCGGTAAATACATGAAAAAGTCACTTTGGAGTCATCTTTCAGCTCTTTTCTAACTCTCTAAACATGAAAATATTTCCGAGGCCCTTGTCGTTTTGATCTCGTTAAATTGGACACGAATCGACATCTACCCAGTATACGTTTAACCCTTTTTCGGGCTGGGATGGATTGATTACGAAAAAGGAATACCCTAGCCTATCGCGACTAGGAGGTTTTCTCGGATATTGTTTTCTACCTTTTCGGATCTGAGAAACTATTTACGAAAAGGGACCTTTGGAGTTTACTTTTCTGCTGTCTTTTCAAACTCTCTAAACATGAAAAGACACCGAGTTCTTCCTTTTTCAGACTCGTTAAACCCTGATGACATCGGATTCAGTCGAAATGACGTTCTCCTCCTTCCTCCTTCCTAGGACTCGTTAAATGCACTAGGATGGATTCGCCCGAAGGGCGGACTTATATTACAAGCATATGCTATCCCCTTCAAGCTTGTTATAAAAAAATAATTGGGGTACTCGCCAGAAATGGTGGGGGAAAAATGGAACCATCGTCGTTGTCGTTGGCAGTATGTCGCTCTTGAACATGGCACTTGTCTGCATTCGTGTCGGGTTGGGGACATCTCATCTCGTTTCTTCACTTTGCCTCCGTGGGTTTGGATAATCCCTTTTGACCTCTCCTCTTCTCATTGCCTTGTCACCATGACCTCTGATCTATTGATGTCAAATACTGCCAAGTCCACTGTCGTGTCGTTTATATGTTCAAGAGAAGTTGGCCTCTGCTAATATCAACCTTCCTTTGATTCTCATACGATCCTGATTCACAACAAAACATCATGTTCCTCTGTCTCGTGTCGATGATGTGGGAATCATTATGGCCCACCTTCGATCAAGGTCACTTCCTGTCGACATCAGCTCATTATCCGGGAAGCTGATCTAGAGACTCCTTTATGGTACCTTGGAGCCTGCATGCCTCAATGGTAGGTTCGTCGCATTCGACGTGAGGTTTTCATCATTGGCCTCCGATCGAGTGATTCTGCGGGTGTTCGACGCCAACTCATTGATTCACATGCCGTAGATTGTACCTGTAGTACCTTGAGGGCCATTCTCATTATTGGTGGTTCCTCTCGCGTCTGTTAACAACTTTCATCATTGGCTGGTAATCAGACGATGTTCCTGCATGTTCGACTTCAGCTCACATATTCACATGCTCGAACTTGTACTTTGTTTGGGTCGAGATGGAGCGCAAGACCCTGGATTGTGTCTGTTGTAATCCAGGCTGCGATTGTGGGTTATTATCATTATGTATATGACTTATTGATTGGATGGCTGCGACCATACCTGAGTCTATTTATTTGATCCTCGCTGGATGGCTGCGCCCATACCATGGATTCGGATTATAGTGTAGTCTGTTTCGGATGGATGCGCCCATACCACACATATATCATGTACTTGAGATGTCAGTTGTATTTTTCTGTACAGGTTTTTCGACGGCGAGCCTTCAGTTGAACATGTTATCGTAAAGCATTTCACCCCTCTCTCTCTCGGGCCTCATACTTTAGGGGGCATCTGTTACACAGTAATTTGTCACCGTCCCTACCATTCCCCGTCCCGCACAATGGAGGACCCATTTTGTGACCTGTGAACATTTTCATGCCTTGAAAACATCATCAATTCATTCCTCTAAGCATAAGCTTCATTTTCCCTGAAGACATCTCCTTGAAAAAATCATGAAAAACATCTCTTTTTGCATTGGCACGGGCAGACAGTTCAGCACTCGCGCCAATGGGGGAAATCCTGCAAAGGGGCCACGCCAACTGGCGCTCTATCCTAGAGCAGTAGTCGCGCCAGCCAATTTAAGGAGTGTTTTTTAAATAAAGATGGTGGAAGTTGAGTTTCAACAAACTCAGAAACCATTGCCTATCTTGAGTTGGGAGGTTTGGCTGCGGGAGTTCTATGGAAGGGAAGTGGTTTTTCCACCTCCCATGGAACCTTCCTTGTTGATAGGGCCAATCCCACAATAATAGGGATCCCAACTCCCTCCTTCCCCATCTATAAAAGCCTGCTCAATTCCATGGCGAGCTAGTCTTGAAGTGCCTAAGCTTTGAATCTCCAAATTCCCAAGAGCCTTTGTGCTGTAAGAGCCCTCTTTCTTCCCTTAAGGCTGACTCAATTAAGGAGACTATCGTCGAGAGACTCAAGAGAGGTTTTCCCTTTCCCTGGCAAGCTTTGCGAGACGTGAACGACTGGAGACCCATCCGAAGGGGAACACGACGTCAGAACATTGGTTGTAATCTTTCTTCGATTGTTATTTAATGAATGATTACGATTATGGTTCCACTCTGTTTTCAATGATGTTAATATGAGTAATATCCTTTCTAACTGATATTTAGTTACGTATGCCAGATTTTATGCTTGTATCTGTTTTTTTCTTGCATGTGTAGGTGTCCATCCGCGGAGATCGTGGAGGATCGTGATCTGTCGAGGCTGAGGAACGGGAACGCTCTCTTCTTCAGATCGTAGCATTGGATTCCAGGTAGGCTTCTATCTTTAGTCTTTTCATTCGTAACTAGGAACTTGCATCGTAACATTTTTGATTGTTGCTAGACCTATTTGGGCTAGTAGGGATTGCCTGCGTAGTAGGGGATTTACCTCCTCAACGGATACCATCAGTGAATCAATTTTTTGCATGACCTAAATGGAATGATAAAAACATTTTGAGTGGGACCACCAAAATGAATATAAAAAGATTAATTTTTATCATTGATGGCATCATGCATATTATATCACTAACACCAAGCACGAGGTGCTTGCTTCAACCCATAAAGTTCTCTCTTGAGTCGACACACATGCGACTCACTGTCAAAGATCTCAAAACCTTCTAGTTGCTCTATGTACACCTCCTCCTCAATAACTCCATTAAGAGACATAGTTTTCACATCCATCTGATGAATGTTCCACCCCATCTACGGTGAGAGTGCAAGGATAGATCTAATGGAAGAGTACCTCACGACTAGTTCGAAAGTCTCATCATAGTGTTTTCTGCCACTCCATGATCCTCCACATGTAGCTGCTCCACATTTTTAGGTTCATTCTTTGGAACCAAGAGTTCCTCCTCTGCATGAAAATCCATCTCCCTCTCAAGGGACAATCACATGGCTTTCTCCTCATCAAATGTTATATCCCTTTGCACAATAGTCATTTTGTTGTTTGGAAAATACACCCAATAGTTGTGGGTAGTTTCAATGTACCCCACAAATATCCCAATATCAATTGTTGATTCCAGCTTCTTCCTTGCGTCTTTGGTCACATGCACATAAACAGATGAGAAAAAAATCTTAAAATGTGAAACATAATGTTTCTTACTAGTAAAAACCTCTTCTAGTGTATTCATGCCAAGTATCTGATGAGGACAATGGTTTTGCACAAATATCGTTGTGTTGCATGCCTCCACCCACAGATGCAGTGGTAGGCCCTGATCATGCAACATTACTCGTGCTACACCCACAATTGTTATGTTCTTTCTTTATGCGACCCCATCTGCTGTGGGTTATGAGGCACAATTAGTTCTCTCTGAATTCCTTCTTTGCTGCAGAAGTTCTTGAATTCATTGGAAGTGTACTCACCACCATTGTCACTCCTAAGAGCCTTCACATGCCTCCCCGTGTCTTTCTCCACCAGTGCTTTGAACTCAATAAACTTTGAGAACATCTGATCTCATGAAGTAGATCCAACAATTTCGAGAAAATTCATCAACAAATATCACATAGTACTTATGCTTTGCTGTCGAAGTAGTAGAGAATGGTCCACACATGTCTGAGTGAACTCTATCAAGGATTTCCGAAGCTCGGTTCTCCTTCTTGTGAAAAGTGGACTTTGCATACTTCCCCACAGTACATCCCTTGCATGTGTCTGATTGCGCAAGTGTGTCCTTGGGAAGACCCGTAGTAATATGTTGCATGACCTTCAAGGCTCCATGGTGAAGATGACCCAATCTCCTGTGCCATAACACACCCTCATCTCGACTCACCACTTTTTCCGCCTTACCCATCAATGCTGCGCAGCCATCTACATCAAGTTTATAGAGATTCATAACTTGAATCCCAATCTTCTTGGCTTGTCCTGTTGTTTTGTGTCGCAAGAAATCTTTTCCTTCACTGAAAACAACATGATAGCCTCTATCCTCCAACATTGCAACTGAGACTAATTTTTTCTTCAAGCCTGGTACATGCATTACATCTTTTAATTGAAAGGGTTTACCTGACTGTCTCTGGAAGGTAATGGTACCAATCCCGGTAGCACTGTATCGCCTGTCATAACCCATTTCGATAGGCAGCTGAAGGTCCTTCTCCTCCAATCTACTGAAAAGTTCTTTGTCTCCCGTCATGTGAAAGGATGCACCACAACGATCCCATTGCACTTGACACCATGCATGCAATGAGAGAGAATTCAAGCTCAAATTGTGAGGCCAAAGCCTCACCAGCTGCAAATCCTGAAGCCTTCTGGTTCTTCTTTTTTTGTGGACAATTAGTGGAATAATGTCCATGCTCGTGACAGTGAAAACACTTCACTCTGGACATGTCACGCTTCTTGCCATCTTTACTGGACTCAGATTTGGAATGGAATTTCTTTCCTTTCCCCTTCTTCGCCTTGGCAGCCAAAGCACAATCTTCTTCATCTTCATTCTTAGATGAAAATCCATCTCTGGTATTTCACCTGAATTCTTCTTGCACCAAATCCGACCAAAGTCGTTCCCAATCTAGCAGCGTTTCCCTTCTATTGACAGAGTCCTGATAACTATGCCAACTCTTGGGAAGTCCTTATGCATATATGCTTAAATACCTTTCAATTTTGTTTTTGTTTTTTTTACTCCATCTTCATCAACATGTCCAGATACATCACCTTGAACGGGGAAGAGAATTGAACTTGTGATGAGTGCTATAACAACCTGCCTCACAGTTTAACCAAGACCCCACAGACGAAATAGAAAATGAATGTTAGAATTCAAAAAAAAATTTAATGATAAAAATCAAAGGTCAAAGAAAACAATTGAGATAAATAATGAATATTTTAAATTTGCAAATGGTAATTAATGAATTAAAAATATTTTTTTATTATGAATTAACAATTAAGGTTAATGAATAATTAATAAGAAGTTAGAAAAATAGTAAATAGCTATTAAAGTTATTGTGTAATTAATAAGAAAAAATTAACCAAAATAAGCCATTTAATGAATAACTTTAATGAGTAATTAATAAGAAAATAGAAAAACTAATGAATAAATACCATATAATAGACGGTCAAAAATTATTAAAATATTATAATGAATAAATACCATATAATAGATGGTAAAAAATTATTAAAATATTATACACTGAGAAATAAATATGAAAACGAAAAGAGAGGGTGGAGAGTGTGTGGTAGATTAATAAAGAATAAATGATAGATTAATACACAAATAACAATGAATAAGGAAAAGGGGGGAAATGTAAATTCAATAGGGTAAGATAAATAAAAAAAAGAAAATAACCCAATAGGAAAAGGGTAAATTAATGATCAAAATTATGAATGAGAGGTTTCCAAAAGCCACAACAATACTATGATTATGTATTATGGAAGCCTACACTCTCTTAAGCATAAAACTTTTTATTATAAAGATAAATTTAAGTTGAAAATACTTAATTTATAGGTTAAAGATGGAATTATATGCTAGAAGGAAGTTTTATAAAGAAGTTAAGTATATATTTAGAAGAGGAATATATTATCTTATCTATTTAATTTTTTATAAGAATTGATTTTTTCTTTTAAATGCTATTAGATACTCAATTTTATTTTAAATGCTATTAGATATTAAAGAAAAACATTATTATATATTATTTTTAATTTTTAATTTTAAAATTAATATAAAATTAGATAAAAAATTTTATAATAATATGGTATTTATTTTAATTATTTTTAAAATTATAATTTATATAGAGAAATAGTTAAATATAATGTTTTTGAGAAAATATAGTTTTTAATTTCATATATGAAATTAAATTAGAAATATGTAATTTTTTAAAAAAAAATGGAATTATATGTTAGAAGAAATCTTTATGATGGGGCTCACAATATATTTGGTTGCTGAAGCAAATCATCTTATCTAGACTACCTCAGTACAAGAATTTAGCACTTTTATGTTAAAATGAAATTAGATGTCCAGGAAAGAACCACTTTAGTATAAGAACTTAGCACTTTTATGTGAAAATGAAATTAGATATTTTACAGTGAGCCAATTATAGGATTTAAAACTTTGATAATATTGTAATATTGTCGATATTGTCAATGGATACATCCAATTCCTCCATCCAGCAATTCATGAAATATATCTGCAATGCCCATGATGTGGCCTCTATACTGCTCCAATGTGCTCCTTTAAAAGATGCATTAACATCTCCTTCAATCCAAATTCCATCCGAATGTGCAGGTGCCATTCAAGAGATTTGTTCACGTAACATCCTTGGATGCAATTGTAATTTGTAATTGCATTGTATTCAGGACAGTCAGAGATATCACAATCTTACTTGGTAAGAGGATGCCTGGAACACTCTGCCATCTCTGCAATGCATAAGAAGTGGTTGCCATTTGTTCAATCATGTGGGGGACATTTCCAACGTGGAATTCCCTGCAGTCTGTGAAATGCTTGATTTTGAATTTAAGCCACCCATCCAAGAAATCCCTGTTTGCATCTGCATTCCACTGCATCCTGCAGCCACTGATGACTAGACAAGCCTGCTGATGAGATCTTTCATGTCAAAAGACCAGGAAGACAGAGGAGCCATAGTCATGGCTTCTGATGCCCTGGAAAACTACCTGGATCGGAGCAGAGGAGGTAGGCTGGAAGAAATATTCTACAGAACTACCTCCTTAATGGTGCCAAGGTTTGCAGAAGTATTAATCAACCTTGTAATGATGGGTTGGTTCAAAGTGGATGGCTTCTCTAATGCCCTATTAGCGAGAAGGGCAATAAGCCATTACATCGTGGACAATAAAGGAAATGGGTTCTGTGCCAATGTGTTTTTAACCAGTGCTGTGGTCAAGAGTACTATCGATAACACCAGTGTTTGCCAAGTGCTGAGGTTTAGAGGTAGTACTCTTCTGAGCCTCAGAACCTTATCGTTTATAGCGGGCTGCATCAACTTGATGTGCTCTGTTACTTGGATTGTGCTTGTTGCATTAGAAAGCGGCGTTGGAAAATTTTATAAAATAAACTCCATTCCACCCTCTAAACCTAAAGTTGTTGCGATAATAACAGTCATCTGTATTGGCTTGGGTATGGATTGTTTGGAAATTTTTTCTAAGAAAATTAGCGGGGGAAAAAAGCTTCTGCCTAGGGTAGTGATAGTTTTAGAGATCGGTTGCATTGCAACAGCCAGCACACTTTTAGGAGCTTTGGGTACAAAGGGCTTTGCAACATGGCACTATAGTGCTCTGCAAGCCCTAGTTTGGGCGAAATGGGGAATTGGGTGTTATCTACTGGGAGAGTATTCGCCCGAATATGTTCACAGACCTTCCATGTCAACCACGATGCATAGTGGACTTGAATCTCTATCATACTCTTCAGCCAGGTGGATTGACAATGGAATTATGGTGTATTCTTCTGCATTCTTGTTCAATTCTCTCTTGTCTGCACTTCGTGGCATGCAGGCATAATATCCATGGAAGGACGAACTATGAAGCCTGTGAGATCATTGTTGTTTACTTTTCTTAGCTGCAAGAATTCAGGGCATGTAGACGATGAAATTTGTCAGATCATTTCTACTAGGTAGCAAGTTTCTTTTTTCTTAATTTAGTATGCCAGATCTTTTTGTTGTATCTTCTGCATTCTTATGCAATGCTATCTTAGCTGTAGCATGGGCCATATGGGAGTAATGTCCATGGAAGAATAGATGATGAAGTTCGTCTGGTTCTTCCTACTGTGTAACAAGCTTTTTTATTTTCTATTTTTAATATATGTAAATTTAAGGATGGGTGACGAAGTTTGTCTGATTCTTCCTATTGTGTAACAGGCTTCTCTTTTTGGTTTATACAAATTTATTATTGTTAGATCTTTTTTCTGTACTCTTCTGCATTCTTGTGCATTGATGTCTTAGTTGTAGCTTGGATATGTGAAAGTAATGTCCGTAGATGGATACATGATGAACTTTGGCTGATTTTTCCTGGTACGTAACAGGCCCTTTTTTTTAATGTGTATAAATTGAATGTTGTCAGATCTTTTTGCTGTAATCCTCTGCATTATTGTGCAATGTTGTCTTAAGCAGTAGTTTGGGGCATGTGAGAATAATGTCCACGGAAGAATAGATGATGACATTTGTTCTACTTTTTCTACTTTATAACATGCTTTCTTTTTAATATATGTAATATTTTGGTTAGTTTAATACCGGGAAAAGTGATTTGAACCTGAACTTTTTTCATACAAGATCAATTACGAGTAATTCCAATATAGCAAGTCTATCCAGCAAGCTATAAAAGATGACAAAATTGCAGGGTACCTTGCCAAGGACATTGACTTAAATCTGTCAGTTGAGGAGCCATATCTTGCAAGGTACCTTGCCAAGGACATTGACTTAAATCTGTCAGGGTACCCTGCCATATCTATAAGAGGTTGTCAACTTCAGAAATCAGGCTGCATACTTTCTATGAATCTTAGGGGAGAGGCTTCTATTGTTGTGCAAGGACCAGTAGTAGTTATAGTACTGGTCCCACACATCCATCAAACATAAATTACAAACTCACTAAAATATGCACATAAATATTTGATAATAAGTTATATAAGTTACATAAATATGTCCAAAATGGGCCCAGTTTTTTACTAGACCAACAACTGCCATACACCAAGTCTAACATCACAAGTTGACAAGACCTACTGTCTCAAGTACCTCCAGTTATGAATTACCATTTAAGGCAAAATGCACTACAAAACATTACAATGCTACCCATCCAAAAGTACATTTATCCCATCAAACAGTCCCCCACTGATTTTGCATTGGGGGACTACATCTCATTGCTGAATAACACCTGGACAAAAACTGGGTAACACCTGCACAAAGACTGAGTACCACCTGCACAAAAATAGGTGAAATGTCTGTCAGCAATATCTACATGTTTGTTTAACCATTCAGCCTATTGAAGACATTAAATGACACCATTCAATTCAGGAAATAGTTCACCCAACCTTTCATTTCAAGAATTAAACACAACAGTCCTGTAATTACAGGAATTAAATTCTGAAAAGCATTTCAATTCAGAAATTAAATTCAGGAAAGCACAAGGATCAACCATGATAGCTTTTCAACCATTGGATCATGTACAAATCAATCCACACCACACAATTAAATTTGGGAGATGGCAATCCATGCCAATCTTCCCTACCAATGAAATTCTAAATCATAAAACTATAAAACATCAACTGTTACTGCATTTGAGGCATTCGTTTTGCTCTTATACTACTGCTGACATACATTCAGAGTTTTCAGACAGTGTTCCATTCATTTTGCAGACATACAGTTTTCAGAAAGTGAGTTTTCAGACAGTGAGTTTCCATTTTGCAGACATACAATCCTTTTCAGACAGTGTTCCAGACATACAAACAGAGGACAAAGTGTGCTCAGTGTTACATTCCAGACAGAGTGTGTGCACAATGTTACATTCCAGACAGAGTGTGTGCACAGTGTTACATTCCAGACAGAGTGTGTGCACAGTGTTACATTCACTCTCTTCATCAGTTGCTGGAGACAACATACAGGTATTTCGTTGTTCTTCAATAATGTTATTCAAGATATTAAGCAGATTTGGATATTGACTTTATATTGAATAAAATATTTCAATAAAAATAGTTCTAACACACAGTCCATGTCCAAATATAAGTCCATTTTAAAATAGGCACTTACTTATTTTAGACAAGTCCATGTAGCTAACAGCCATGTAGGTATCACATATCTTTCTGATGTTGATATTACAAGTAATACATAATTGACAAGTAATACTTCAATGCCAATTAATTCACAACAAATAACTGAAAGATTTCATGTTATTAGCAGAAATTTTGGAATTCATACATAATTATAGTTTACTCTATACAGTTGTGCTGTAATACTTATCAAATTTCTTAACGATGTTGGAAATTGCAGGTTGTAGCCATGCCAAGAGTTTCTGTTGCAGATCGGATAAGGAACAGGAGGCGAGGGAGAAGGGGGGCCCAACTGCGGAGCAGTTCATCAGATGATGATGTCAATGCTCCCATTGCTCCTAGTAATGTAGTTGAAAAGGACCCTGTTTTTGCAGATCATCCCAACCCACCATCAGCCACAGAACCACCTTCGACCACAATACAAGGTGCAATTTCAACAAAGAAAATCAGTGCAATCAGAGGCTGGACGAGGGAAGACATGCTTGCTGCAATTGATGACATCGAGTTTAAGGGATATTCAATCCGTGCATCAGCAAAAAAACATGGTATTGCTGCCTCTAACATACATTATTGGATAAATGGGTTGACTAATACAAAGCGTAGAGGGCCTGTTACAGTCATGACTGAAGAGGAGGAAGATGAGGTGGTGGAGTGGTGTAAGGAGATGGCCCTATTGGGACATGGGTTAGAGCTTATCCAACTTAAATCCACTGTAGCTCAAATATGTCAGGGGAGGCCAAACCCCTTTAAAGATGGTTTTCCTGGTAAGTCATGGTGGAGTGGGTTTAAAAAGAGGCATCCAGACCTTGTGTTACGTACAGCAGAGGGCCTTGACAGAGACCGGGCTTTAAATCTACGCCCTGCAATTGTTTCCAAGTTCTATAACACTCTTTTTGCTGCATATGACCAGCACTCATATGCCCCAAACCACATATGGAACTGCGATGAGACAGGCTTACAGGCAGGAAGAAATTGCGGTATGCGGGTAATTGCAAAGAGAGGGAGTAGAAATGTGCCTAAGATATTGCCTAAGAGCAGGGAGTGGATCACAATTCTTGCCTGTGTCAATGCAATTAGCTCATCTATACCGGGATTTTATCCATTTAAAGGTAAAACTCAACTAAAAAATTACATACAGAATTGTGAACCGGGGGCATGCATGGCTGCACATCCACATGCATGGATGACAAAGGA
This sequence comes from Pinus albicaulis, assembly GCA_034641835.2. Classification (NCBI taxonomy): domain Eukaryota; kingdom Viridiplantae; phylum Streptophyta; class Pinopsida; order Pinales; family Pinaceae; genus Pinus; species Pinus albicaulis. Next base: position 216,160,349 of record CM076578.1, on the reverse strand, counting down.
ACTGTTCCTAAATTGGCTTTGCCACTTTGCTGCTTCTGTACCAGGTGGTGTCTCGCCTGAAAACAAGCACTTGATGATTTTAGATGGCCATGGAAGCCACATGGCTGTGCAGACAATCGAGGAGGCCAATAAGTTGGGCATTGACCTGTTAACATTGCCAGCTCATACTACTCACAGATTGCAGCCCCTTGATGTGAGCGTGTTTGGGCCTTTCAAGAACTATTTCAGGGTCGAGCGAGCTTCATGGATGGCAAAGAACCCAGGGGTGGAAGTAAAGAGGTTTGAGCTAGCTGAGCTTGCTAGCAAAGCATTTAAAAGGGCTTTCACACCTTCTAATATCAAGGATGGATTTAGGAGGACTGGTATATGGCCACTCAATTATGATGCTCTTATGCATGATGCCACATGTAGCCAAGCATTTGAAGTGGAAGGTCAAGAAGCAGAGAACTTAGAAGAGCATGTTGGTGCCCAAGAAGATGTAGCTGTTGCTGAAGGTATACTGTCCCTTTCTGAAGGGTTGTTCTGTGGTGGTGATGATGCTGAGCATGTCAGTGAGACACAGTTCAATGATGAACCAACTAACAATATCAATGACGCTGTGACACCCACTAATGCAGCTGACAATGAGCAATTGACCATGCCAACCCAAGTAAGTGCACCATCATGGCTGGCAGAGGCCGTGATGAATATCACTGGAAATAATGTATCTACCACCAATGAGGATGAAAGCATGGACATGCCTTCACAACCATCAGGGTTGAACACCGAACTTGCTCATTATTTTGTGGACAATGGATCACTAGAAGAGGAGCCTATTTAGCATGAAGTACTTGAAGAAGACAACAATGGGGGCCAATCAGTTTTCCTAGAAGATGAAATCCAGCAGGCAGGTCTGGAAAAGCAAAGATTACTTGGTGCATTCCTAAAGCTACCAGTAGAGAGAGTGAAGGCCTCATCAAGGAACTCAACCTCAGATTATCTTCGTTTAGGGAGGAGTTCACAATTGCTCACATCTGAAGATTATATGAATTTAATGTTTGAGTCTAAACATAAAAAGAATGAAATTCAGGAAGCTAAAAAGAGAAAGAAGGAGTTAGCCAATGAAAAGAGGGTTGCAAGGATTGCAACAGCAGAAGCTCGAGCAAAGGAAAGGTTGGAAAGACAAAAAGCAAGGGAAGATAAGGAACATCAAAAGCAATTGGCAAGGCAACAGAGAGAGGCAAGAAAGGTTCGGCAAGAGTTGGAAAAAGGACAAGGGGTGAAAAGCAGAGAAGAACATGGTTCAAGACAGTTTGAGACAAATAGGTTGATGTCTAACACGCTGGACCACATTGCAGAGCAGACACCATCATTCCAAGACCTGATTAACATCCAAGTCCCTAGCTATCAGGCAGGGGTTAGGCCCACCTCTTATACCCCTACCAGTGCAGGTTTGAATCCTAATTGTGTTTATATGACACCTGCAGTCAGTGTTGGGGTTAGTAACACAAGTGGAAACTTGGGCTACTCAGTCCCACCATGGCTACATGGAGCAAATTGGAGTCAACCATATGCCAACATTCAGGCACATCCTAATCATCCAATGTTGGGTAGTCCACCATACTTGGGCAATGCAGGAAGTGGAAGCCACCAAGCATAGAGGTGCCATGACTTAATTTTTTTAACTACAAAACACTGTGATTTTGGTAAGGATCAAATAGGTTTGCTAATGATAGCATCCATGGATGTTTGGGAAGCTACAAACATTTTCAAATTAGTATGTATAAAGCAGTGTCTAAATCCCCCAAGTTTGTTAATCTGTTGAAGTTATAGCCTTATAGCCTATATCAGATTTTGTATGAAGTTATATATCAAACAGTTTATAATTCCTACATATCAAACAGTTTCTAAATCCTACAAGTTTGTTAATATGTTGAAGTTATAGCCTTAGCCTATATCAGATTTTTTATGAAGTTATATATCAAACAGTTCATAATTCCTACATATCAAACAGTTTCTAAATCCTACAAGTTTGTTAATCTGTTGAAGTTATAGCCTTAGCCTATATCAGATTTTTTATGAAGTTATATATCAAATAGTTCATAATTCCTACATATCAAACAGTTTCTAAATCCTACAAGTTTGTTAATATGTTGAAGTTATAGCCTTAGCCTATATCAGATTTTTTATGACACAATTGAACAAAGAAATTGAATTCATAATTGAATTGAACATCATTAACAAAACAATCTGATTGCATCTAAACAAACTATCCCTTGTTTGCATCTAATCCTGTTAAATAACAAGTATCATCAAAATTCATTGCAAACTTCATCAATCAAAATCACTCAATAAAAAGGAGGTTAACATACTCATCTCTGTGGTGGTTATACCTCGGCTTTGTGGTGGTTATACAAAGAAATTGAATTCATAATTGAATTGAACATCATTAACAAAACAATCTGATTGCATCTAAACAAACTATCCCTTGAACATTACATGCTCTTTGATGAACATAAACAGATACCAAATATCATGTTAAATAACAAGTATATCAACACAGGAAGCAATTGATTCCTGATCGAGACATTATAGCCTTAGCCTATATCAATTAGATCAACACATGGAGCAATTGAAGTTATAGCCTTAGCCTATATCAGATTTTTGAATTCATAATTGAACACTGTACAGAGGTGATTCAATTAAGATGAGAGATGAAGTGGTCTTGCATTGCATCCTGTTAAGTAGATGTCCTAAAATAAATTAAATTATGCAGTACCCAGAATACCCACATCCTAATTCAAAATCTTTAAAATGTTTTTATCAAGCTCAACATACCATACTTAATATGCAATACTGCATAAAAAGATTGATTTAATGTTTGTTATGACAGTCAGTAAAAACTATAATTAAAGGATTGTGAGGTTATATAGGGGAGAGGGGTCAGTGCCCGAACACCTCAGTGCTGACTGGACCAGGGGCCACATCAGGAGGGCCAGCTCATGTACGACACTTGTCCTTTCGCATGGCGTTCACGTGGTGGGCAAGTATATCAACACGGGGAGCAATTGATTCCTGATCGAGACATTATAGCCTTAGCCTATATCAGTTAGATCAACACAGGGAGAAATTGAAGTTATAGCCTTAGCCTATATCAAATTTTTGAATTCATAATTGAACGAAGAAATTGAATTCATAATTGAATTGAAGTGATTCGATTAAGATGAGAGATGAATTGTATGGCTCTGTAAATGTCAAGTGATTCAAAAAACACATCTAAATACAATAAACCAGTCTAAAAGAGAAATCGTGTAAAACAGAATTGCAACAATGACAAGAGTAAAGACTAATAGTATTATACAACTCTTGAAATCCTACGTGATGAATTTTATGGCTCTGTAAATGTCAAGTGATTAACGAACATGAATTGTATGCTCGTTATATTTTGAGGTAAATTGACAATGCAATGTAGTTTCAGATGCTTGAAAACAAAAAAAAAAGGGTTAACGAACATAACTAACTGTGAGAATAAAGAATACTGACCTTATTTACTTCATATATGCCAAATATAATTTTCAGTAACTGACCATACAATGAAACTTACAATACAATGTAGTTTCAGATAGATTTAAATTCGTCAAAGGAAAATAGAGTTACTGTATGTACTATGTACAATGCCAGTACCAGAATATTGGGAAACTAGATCTGAACAAAACATACCACCCTACCCTTTGTTCAAAGAGGAAACCTAGCATCATACCATTAAGGTAGGTACATAATCAGATAAAATTTAATGATGTTATAGAATAAATGGAACATTTGAAATTTAAATAATAATTAGGTTTAAATAATAATCAACTAAACAAAATGCAATCCTGATCACATTAACCCTGTCATAAAAACAATCAATCCTCTGTCAGCTCAATTCCCAGATAGGAAACTCCATTTACCTAATGAATCCTCTGTCAGCTCAATTCTCAAAAAAGAGCAGCTCACCGCAGATGTACAGTGACGAGAAGCATCTAAGAACTGTGGAATTATCTACAAGTTCACCATAAAAATTATACCCACAGGAACGCTAAATAATAAGTAACATCTCTCTGTATAACTAAAAAGGAAACTCCTTTCATTCCAAGGTGAAAGGGTCGGCCATTAATTTAAGTACTTAGACCGTGGCTCAGTTCTTTTAATAACAAAACATTACAGATTATACAACCACATTTTAGAACAATAAACCCTACATTCCACTGAAAAATCCCACTGAAACTCCAAAAAAGAGCAGCTCACCGCAGATGTACAGTGACGAGAAGCATCTAAGAACTGTGGCATTCTAGCATTCTAGCATTCTAGCATTCTAGCATTATAACAGAGGCATTCTAGCATGATGTAATTCAAGTTGACAGAAAACAATATGATTTTCTTGCTTCTCTGAAAGAACTCAAGGCTTATGCCCAAGAGCATGTAGAGTATATGCTAGTTTAATATGATGTAGAGTATATGCTACTTTAATATGATGATGCACCACTACTTCCTGTAGACATTGACATTGCATATTTCATACTGGCGTGTACAACACCTTAGGATAATTTCTATTAAACATTACAATGCTTCTCAATCAAAAATAGAATCTCTAAGGTCAATAACTCTTCAAATGTTCAACTACAATCCAGGAGGATATTTGCACCAATGTAAACAGTAAGACAAATCCATAATAAAGACCTGTGTAAATAGTAAGACAGATGCATAATAAAATCAATGAAGTAAAATTTAAGCAAACTTTAATTTCAGGAAAAATATGAGGGCAGGCAGGTTATGAGACCATGAATCACAATAACTAAATATAAATCAATGAAGCAAAAGTGAATTTTAGAAAATAGGAATAAATGGAGGTTATAAAGCCCTGCACTAGTGTAACTAAATATGGAACATACATATAATGGAAACAAACAATATATGAATATATACCAATAACCTGGTATGAGTTGAATCAGACTTAAACATGCAAGGCTACTAGTGACAACTCCAAAATAGAAGTTCACTCAAATTTTGGTCAATAGGAATGCAATAGTAATTCTTTCAAAAAATTCCCTCAAGATAAAGTTGCAAGTATGCACTCAAATTAACCCAAGGAACTTGTTCAACATAGAGAAATTATCCTACAATAATTTCTTGCATGCTTCAAGGAAGCCCATGCTTCAAGGGCTTCCTCTGTTCACTTGGACAGGAATGTGAGAGACTGGACCAACTACAAACCACACTATTATTCCCTAAGAGAGGATACAATGATTTTTTCCTTAAATTGCATCCAGTAAGAACTGACATATGGGAATCTTGGATGGGACCGTGGAAGATGAGCTAAGAGAGTTGGTGGTAATGCCTTAACTTTAACTTTACTTTTGTAGAAAGACAATGTGGTCAATAAAGAAAGATTCATGTGGAATTTCAAGATCTGTAATTCGCACCATAGGATTGAATTTCATCCACATACACGGAGAGGAAATTTGATGCCTTTCAGGCCCACAAAAATTTATCATTCAATTCTTTTGAGAACTTGATGTAAGGTTATCCAAGGAAAAGGGTTGAGAGTGAAGTACTTAAAATACCATCTATTTGTAAAATTATTCAACAAATTAAACACAAAATTTAATTGGAAACTAGAAATTTGTAACATATAGAGGATTAACAAATAACAATAATTACCATATATCAAATTAATACCACCTAGTATAGCAAAATGACCAACAACTACACTAGATAGGTTATTTGGTTATTTCATCTACAATATAAACTTTTAATGACCACCGTGACAGGATTAAGTACCACATACAAAAAATTACCTACCTCTAATAGCATAAATTAGTAGCATTCAAAGTTTCCAATAATATACAATCTGCTAAGGGGCTCAAATCCTGGAGAAATTTCGGGGGAGGATTTCTATTGAATTTATCCTGAATTTAATTATGGTAATTGGTGCTCATTGCCAAATGTAAATCCTCAAAACCACTTGTTCCAATGAAAATGAACCCATTCTTATGGATATCTTAGAGACACGGGCCTATTAACAAATATTGCCATTACAGTGCTCAGAAAACTACATTGAAGAGAACAAGAACAACTTCTGACCTCAGTGAGGATGGTTGTGAGATTCGACAAACATAACATCTTGAAAACTCTATTTACCTAATGAATCCTCTGTCAGCTCAATTCTCAAAAAAGAGCATCTCACCGCAGATTTACAGTGACGAGAAGCATCTAAGAACTGTGGAATTATCTACAAGTTCACCATAAAAATTATACCCACAGGAACGCTAAATAATAAGTAACATCTTTCTGTATAACTAAAAAGGAAACTCCTTTCATTCCAAGGTGAAAGGGTTGGCCATTAATTTAAGCACTTAGACCGTGGCTCAGTTCTTTTAATAACAAAACATTACAGATTATACAATCACATTTTAGAACAATAAACCCTACATTCCACTGCTACAAAAAAGAAAAATCAGGCGTGATACCTCCAATTAAAACCCTAAACCCTACAGACAGTAAAACCCCAGTAAAACCACACAGTGAAACAACAGTAAAACGCTGTAAAACCACAGTCAAACACTGTAAAACCACAGTAAAACAGTAAAAAATCTCAACAGAGAACATCTCTTTAAGGTTAAATGTGTTTACAAACACATAGATATCACTGGTAGGACAGAGTCCTAACTTAAAACTCCTATCCCTCCTGGCCTTCCTCCTTACCTTGCCAGCCAACTGCATTGCATTGTCCTTGGCTTCTCCACTGACCTGCAAAAAATCAAAAACACAATCATTCACAAAGCACTAACATTAAAAAAAATGCAAAAATACTTAAAACTAACATACTAACACACCTGAAAGCACAATTCACAGCATCCAGAGCTGAAAAACGCACCTGAAAACAAAATTCGAAGCATACAGACCTGTAAAACACGCAGCGCCGAACCCCGGAAGGCGAGGTATGATCACCACCACCACAGAGCCGATAAAAACCACCACAGAGCCTAGAAAAACCACCACAGAGCCAAACTAAAACCACCACTGGGTCGAGCCAAGTAAAACAACTACAGAGCCGAATAAAACTACGACAGGGCGAAGGTAAAACAACCATAGGGCCAAGGCATGACAAAATAGAGCCAAGCATAAAGAGCAAAGAGCCGACCCTAAACCACACAGCGCCGAGGTAAAACCACCAAAGCACCGAGGTTAGACCACCACATAGGCGAGGTTGAACGATTATGTAACCCAGTGTGAACAGGCAGACAGTATAAACCACCCACAATTGGAATGCCGCCGCGGCTGAACCAGGACCAAGGGAGCTCGAGCCAGGAGAGCAGCGACACCATAACGAAGGATGGAGCGCGCGGACAGTGGCGGCGGAGGCGTCGGGCATTGGAGAAACGATGCGCAACAAATGGAGCGGAGAACGCACAGCAACCAGACCCGGAGCGAGAAATGAGGCTTCGTCGAGAAGCCTCCACAATATGGTGGGAGACGACCGGCTGGACAGGTAAGAGACCGGAGCGACCAACTGCACGTGCCCGCCACGTGAATGCCATGCGAAAGGACATGTGTCGTACATGAGCTGGCCCTCCTGACGTGGCCCCGGGTCCAGTCAGCGCTGAGGTGTTCGGGCATTGAGAATAATGTCCATGGAAGAATAGATGATGAAATTTGTTCGACTTTTTCTACTTTTTAACATGCTTTCTTTTTAATGTATGTAATATTTTGGTTAGTTTAATACCTGGAAAAGTGATTTGAACCTGAACTTTTTTCATACAAGATCAATTACGAGTAATTCCAATATAGCAAGCCTATCCAGCAAGCTATAAAAGATGACAAAATTGCAGGGTACCTTGCCAAGGACATTGACTTAAATCTGTCAGTTGAGGAGCCATATCTTGCAGGGTACCTTGCCAAGGACATTGACTTAAATCTGTCAGGGTACCCTGCCATATCTATAAGAGGTTGTCAACTTCAGAAATCAGGCTGCATACTTTCTATGAATCTTAGTGAAGATTACCATAATCAATAAACTGCCTAGAGGAGCTTTGAATTCATTTATACTTCTTGGATAGTATTGTCCTATCTAACTTAACTGTGATAAGACATTGTTTCAATAACAATGATTCTTGTTTCATTAGTTTTTTATTAATTTTTTTCTACTAGTTATATACAATTATCTTACACAGTTTATTAAATAGATTTTTTTATTTCATTTATATGCTATCACCTGTAAATTTCAAAAAAATGATGGTTTTTCAAGCTGGCCCTTTAATAATCAGAAGTTTGAAATTAGAAGCAAGATTGCTGCATTTTAATCAATTTATGTTCAATTTTGTTAAACATGTAGTGAGTACGATTTGAAATGCCTCAAACTGAAAATAGATACAGCATATAATTGGTGTACTTCCAACGCCATGGCGTGATTTTATATGTTGGACACTTGTTTCTTTTCTAGTGTTTTTAACTTTCAATATAGCTTTTGAGAAACTGTACGCTTATGGCTGTCATGGCTATCAGATGGAGTTTGTTTTGTCTGGTGCAATAGGCTCTTAATTGAAGAAAATTGTATAATCTTCAAGGTGCTTTAAAGTTACATTTGGCTTGTATTTGTACAATATTTATGCATGATAATATTTGTATAATAGTTTTATTTAAAATTGGTATAAAAATAATTGGAATTGTATATTTTTCAAAGAGTTTTATTTAAACTGTGTACAAATAGTTGGAATGGTGTTTACATTTGATGCATTCTGTTTTTTGGCATATTTTTGTATTATGAGAGTTTTATTTAAAATGTGTAAAAATAGTTGGAATGGTCTTAACATTTGATGCATTTTGTTTTTTGGCTTTTTTTTTTGTTATGAAATATTTTTGAGAATTTTAATGTTTGAATTTTGGCTTTTGTGATCCATTGTTATTTTACAAAAATCTTTGGGTGATTTTAATTAGAAATAGGATAAAAAATAGTATGAAGTGCCTTAGTTTGAGTACTATGTTTTGTTGGTACCTATTCTTTCAAAAATAAGACCTTTGCACACCCTCCCCCATTGGGTGGGGTGGTGTAAACACATCCATGCAAGCGCATCCAACACCTTTGGCATCACCCTTTTTTCGGGTGGTTGCTTTCTGTTTTGAAACAGGACCCTAGGGTATCATGGTCCCTGATTGTGTTTGTGAATCATCTACTCTTGAAATACATTCATCACTCTAGAAATACATTCTATCAACCTTTTTCTTTTTGATAATGATTGTTAAAAAGAAAAGCCTTCTGGAAAATTCTGACAACCTTTTTCTTTTGATAATGATTATTAAAGGGAAAAATCGTGTATTGCTTATACTTTTTCTTTTTGAAATTAATTAATCCTTGGTTTGTTGAAATAAATTGTTAAAATTAAAGTGTACTTGGATCAATGAGCATTGGAGAGATGTATCACCCCCTTGTTTCCACCCTTACTAATGCTTTATTATCTAGTTCACAATCTGGTTCATCTAAATATTAATCCTCCGAATTGGCAAGACACAACGATCTTCAATTTGTTTCCTAGGATGTAGATGTAAGAGTTGGGAATTCTATATTTGTTATGGGTCTGTGCACATTGAAGGATTTTAGGGGTAGAGCAAATCATAGCGGGATGAGACTGTTATACTGAAATTTGTCACCAGGACATTTTAGTACTCCCTTAGAAGTCTACAACATCAAAGTTCCTAATGTCAAGCCTTGAAATTGAGAGAAAAACTCATAAAAGTCTTAAAAACACTTGTACCGCACTTTCTCTTAACATTGCCTGCGGTGCCGCACTTTTTTGCTCTAAATCATGCAGAGCTAAACACACTTTTTATTCATTAAAGGTGCGGACCCCCGTAAAAGGTAAAACAAAGGTAGAAAGTAACATTTAGAAGCCCAACAGTCAAATCTGGAAGCTTCTAGAAGCAGTTATCCTGTCGAAGGTTCGCTCCTCTCATGTATGTTCATTCCTCCATTATGGGAGCCTACCCCTTGATTTATGGAGCCCAATCCCTTCAAAAGAGCATTCTATCCCTTTTTATGTGGAACCATAACCTCCTCTATTTTCCTATAAATTGAAGCCATAATGCAGCTTCAAGGAGTTAGTTGAATTTGGAGTTAGAGAGAATTAGTGAGTTAGACTTTGAGGAGAAATGCTGTAAGAGACTCATACTCTCATAGCTGATCATTATATGGGAATGATTACACACCCATATGCTTTTAGTTGAGAGACTGCATGGCTTGTCAGAGTAAAGGAAACGCCTGTTCCGGACCCCAGGAAGGCCTGTACAACATCAAGGCGGACACGGTTGTAAGGTTCTTCTTATTTCAAGATAATACAAATGAATATTGTTTTCTCAATGAGTTTTTAATTAAATGGCTTATTTATAATGTTTTATCATCAATTTATTTATTAATTATTCCATTTCTTAAATTCCTTGATCATTAAGATGTATTTGTGATTTTTGAATTAGTATATGTTGCAGGTGCTTTTGATTATTTTCCATGTCTTTGCTTGCAGGTCTTTCGAGATGACTTCTTGGAGCAACGAGAAGGAAGAATTCAACTAGCATTGGATCACAGGTAGGTCCTTTCTTCATCATAGAAAATTCTAAATTACATATAATCTAGAGAAAGCAATTTGCATCTGTCCTGTTTGTTGCGAGCTGTCTGTAGGACACTTAGGAGGTCTGTCTTGTCTGCAAGAACGACTTATCCGTCCAACAAAATGGCGACTCAACTAGGGAATGGATCTTGAACTTTGATTTCTTTTATTTTTGACTTGTGAATTTATTTTTTTCTGATTTTTTCTTGATTTATACTGGCTTGGGTAGTTTATTCCTGAAGAATCCCTGAGAAATGTTTTAAAGATTTTTATTTTTCTCTTAGTTTTCTGGTATTCGCACTTTTAATTTAGAAACAGTGCGGTCATCTCTGCTCTTTTTGTGTATAAACAGTGCGGGACCGCATCTGTTTACACTGGAAACTGTGGACCCTGTGAAAATTTTTGGAAAATCTTAAAATCTTCTTTTCTGGATTAGTTTGTTCGATTCTCAGTGATTACCCAGACTTGTATCTTCTGTCCGAAAGCTTTGATCAAGAGTTTATTTCAGCATTTTTAGTTTTGAATGATTGTCTGAAAGATCTGCATGTTATAGTGATTTTTGCTGTCTTTATCCCACTTAAAGATTAGAAACCTTGGTATACCTTTAGATTACTGGTATTTCCTTGCTTTCTTGCTGAGTCTGACATCATAGCAGAAATTGTTTTATGAGATTTAGATCCCATTTTTCTCATTTGCAAATCTTTAAAAAAAAATTGTTGATAAGTTTGGAATTTCACTTTAAAAACCAAAATTGGATGTTTTTTGAGTTCTTGCTGACCCAAGCAAAGAATTTCTTAGTTAGATAACAAGCTAAGCAAAACATCCTCAAAATATTTAAAGTTTTAATTCAGATTTAGTCTTTAGAATTTTTAGATCTCAAAATTAGTGTTTTTTAGTTTTGAGTGTTATTTTTAGAAATTATAGTGTTCTTTTGAAGAAAAACTTTGTTTGTAGTTTCGATCTTGAACTATAAAGGGATTTCATTGAGCAATAGATCATTTTGAGTTCTCATGACTTTAGATTTCTTTTCATTTATTCTTGTTTGAAGGAAAGATTTGTTTTAAAAGATTGTATTTCTCAACTCTTCCTTTAGATAGAATTCATTGAAAGAAAAAGAATTGTTTCTCATAATAGATGCATTTTTAGTATGTTTTGAGTTGGGTCACTACATATCATCAGTTTCAGTTTCGCACCTATTTTCCTAAGAGACAACCTTTTAAAATCAACGCTTAAATTAAAATCAATCTAGTAATTTTTTATATTTCTAGGGTTCTTTTCACCAATATAGCTTAGGCTAGTGTCTTGGAGTAGGGAGTAATTAACTCTTCAAGATAGTTAAAAAAAACAAGCAGTCGATCTTGCGGTAGGAAAAATCCAATAGTCGCTTGTATGCTCTGGGAAGCTCCTCTTAAAGGAGTCAAGCACGAGGTCATATTTGAACCAGTGGGATAATCAATTCTATCTCATTGGGAACGATAGAAGATGTGCATGTATTAACAACGATAAACCTCGGATAGACAATTGACGAGGAGCTTGGGGTCACTTGTCGGTATACCTTGGATTATGTCAAGGAGCCTTCAAGGTGATTGAGCTTTGTTACTCTGCCTTTGCACATATGTCGGTTCGTAGACTGTTTCCATAGGTATATCAGTTCCTGTTGGTAACCATAGTGGCCATAATCTTTTTGATTTTTTCCTAAGGTGACGGTGGAGGAAAGATCCCATTGTACCTGGAGCAGACGTCGATTAGACTCACTTGGACTCTCCGGAGGGTTATCTTCACTCGAGATGGTTTAAGTGGAGAAACTTGCACCGGTCTGTTTCAATAAGCAAGTTGTCAGGGTAACTGTTCCAACCGCTCTTTCTACATTAAATTACTACGATGTTGGATTTCATCACCAACTAATGTTTTTAGTGTGGGAAGTTATTGTTTGTGTGTGGTTTGAACTCCTAGATTTTTAGGCGTATGATTCATATTTTTGTTTCCTTAGTGACTCTAGGAGTTTTCATTGAAATTTTCTTTGATTGCGTGTGATTAATAATTTTTAATCATGGCTAAATTACCAAGACAATCGCGTAGACTCCAAGGGAAGGCCCCTGAGTATACACCAAGCCAACTTGAAGGGCTGCGAGCTATAGTATCGTCTAGTGACAGTAGAATTAGATCAATAGAAACAGGAGAATCATCTATAGTTATTCATCCTGATTATCAATGACAAACAACAGAACATATTCAAGAGCCAATTTCAATTTCCAAAGTTACTGGTAGTATCTCTCCGTCCAATGAATTTGCTGAAGAACCTGAAATTTCTGAGCCTGACACTGAACCTACTGTATTGGAACCATCTTCAGGATTTGTTACTCCGACTTCTAGTGATCCTGGTTCAGCTAGGGTAAGACATTGAATTACTAAAAATCTTCCTTCTGACCTCATATCTATTGAAGAACTTGTTGGTCCAAAAGAAGACGTAACTCTTCCCGAAACCCAAGTAACTTTGAACCTTAGGGAGCGTGAATCAATATTCTACAGTCCTTTTAGAACTGACGCTTGGTATTTATTATTGACAGATTTTTTAGAAAACCCGGGTCTTAGTTATTCACCACCCCGAATTCCATTTCTTCCTACACCGAGAGGTTATTATCCTTCGTCAACTATGTCGCGTGAGTCATCTATGTTTTCCCAATCTCCTGAAACGTTTTTATATGGTGGTCCTTCGGTTCCTTCGGGGTACCAGTTATCATCTGGTACAAATGAAACTAACACTGAAATGTTGAATGCAGAGAAAATTTTTATGATGTCTGGTAATATTCTAAATCCTCAACCTTAAGGTAGTCAGTTACCACCCGAGGGGCAACCTCAAGGTAGTCAGTTACCACTTGGGGGGCAACCTCAAGGAAGTCAGTTACCGTTTGGGGGAAAACCTCAAGGTACCTTTTTATTAGGACAAATTGTAAGGCAATATTACTTACCTGGAGAACAACCTCAAGGACAGTACATACCTCAAGGTTTTCAACCTCAGGGATAGTACATACCCCAAGGTCAACCCCAGATTCAGTATATTCCTCAGGGTAAATATCAACCCCAGATTCAGTACATGCCTCAAGGTTATCAACCTCAAGGATAGTACCCAACTCAAGGTTTCTAGCTTCCTTCCGGTCAACCATTATTACAAGGAGCTGGAAATTTTCCAGTCAATTATCAAACCTACATTTATCCAGGTTATGGTCTTTCATATACACAGCGTTCTATGGGTCAATACCCCGGAATGAATATGGCGTGGAATCCATCTCAAATTCAACATACTATGCAACCCAATGTGCAATTACCTACTCAACCTGGACAACCTATAGGTTTTCGTCCAACTCAGCAACCTGTCCATCCTACTGTTCAAGTCCCTACACCCGGTTCTGTTCAGCAGGCTGGGCCTAGTACACCTCAGACTGCTGCTGCTGCTGCAACTTCTGTTCAACCTACCATGCCTGTTTCTGGAGTATTTGCAGCTCTGATTTCTTCTATCCCTGCATCAGTGCAAATTCCTCAAGTATCTGTACCACAGTTAGGACCTACAATTCAGACTACGGTCCAGATGCCTACAGGACTAGCTGGTATTAGTATGATTGTCTCTAGTCAACCACAATTTACTTATCAACTGTCCAGGGACAGTATCAATTTTGACAGGCTACACAAAATCCAGTATATCAGTATCAGCCATACCCTGGGTATACTTATCAAGTACCTCAGCAACCCCAGTATGGTCCGGTTAATCCTAGTTATCTAGGAGGTTTCACGATTCCAAATGCACATCCAATTCCAGGGTATCCTAGATATCTTCCTCCTGGAACTGGTTTGATCACACAAGGTTATCAAGACCCTAGCCATTGGTTACCATTCACAGCAACTTTAGATTTACCGGATCTATCGTGCCTTACGAACGATCCTATCTTTTATCTTCCATGTTGGCCTCCGATGCCTAACAATTTGCCTAGTGATATTCCAAAATTTGAGGGTAAATCAGGAGAGGACCCATCTAATCACGTTATGACTTATCACCTCTGGTGTGCATCCAATTCAATAATCGATGATTCGGTTCGATTGCGTCTTTTTCAGAGAACTCTCATTGGTCTAACTGCCAAATGGTACATTGAGTTACCACACAGCTCTTTTAATAATTTTAATGCACTAGCTACTGCTTTCTTAACCCATTTTCAATTGTCTATCAGATACGACAATGGTACAGAATTGCTAACTTCATTAAAACAGTCTATGTCTACGTACATATCTGATCACATTCATGAATGGAGACGTAGAAGGCGTTTAGTGAAAGTCTTTATTCCAGATCAAATTTTGGCTGAATGGTTTATTAAATCGTTATTGCCCAAAATTACTAAAGATGTGGCCAAAGAAAGCATTGTTACTGAAGAGCAAGTCATTATTCAGGCTCAGTACCTTGACCTTGTATATACTCAGTGAGGTACTCTGTATGATAAAATCCTCGACTTACCAAGACCTGGTCAATTAACTACAACTCCTTCTGGCTCTCATGCCGCTGATGGTGTAATTGGTTCTGTTAGCATTGGTAAAAGTAAGAAGAAATCTTCCAAGATGACTTCTCCTATTATCACTTTACCCGATTCACCAAAAGGAGATTCTTTTATTGAAACTTCCGCCGATATTCACGTTGTAGAATCATCTACAACCAAGTCTAAAACTGGTGGGAAGAAAAAAGGTAAGAATAAAAAGAAAAAATCTTCAAAAGATAAAAACGATACAATTGAACCAACTGACGAAAAACACAAACCTCGATATCCTTGTCTGATATGTGACGAGGATCATTTTACAAAAGAGTGCTCGCATAGAGCCGAGGTATCAAAATTCGTTAAGGTTCACACGCACCTGCTGTCTTGAAGGATCCCTTTCCTGCTCAAGATAGTAACATGGTTGGATCTTTCTCAACTACGCTAGAGAATATCATGATGGTTGCGACATGATCGCAAGATTACGGTAGTAAAAATCCTGGTAAAGAAGAAGAAACATCTAATTCAGCTTCAAATACATCTCCCTCAGTTTCTGATCCGTTATAGATCGAGAAACAAAATTCTGACTTAGTAATCAAACTGCCTGCTAAAGGTGTACTTCGTAAATCAGCTTTCAATCCACATGTGAGAGCTGCTCAGAATTACAATATTGTTGAAGATTTGGCGATTTCCCCTTTAGCAATGTCGGCTTTGGAAGTGCTGCAATCATGCCCAGCCCAAAGAAAATTACTTTTGTCAGCCTTAGGAGCTGTCGATCTCTAGGATTTGAACCTTATGATCTTCGATTTAGAGAATTTTACACCCCGCCTACCCCATCAAATGGCTTTTCAGATTTCGGTAATAGTAAAAAACAAACGTATCTTTCGTACTATTGTTGATGAAGGGGCTTCTACGTGTATCATGTCGTTAAAATGTTGGAAATCACTTGGTTCTCCGAAAATTAACCAATCACCGACTATTCTCAAAGCTTTTGATGGAAGAGGTTTTCAATTGTATGGAATTTTACAAGATCTACCAATAGAGGTCGAAGGTAAAATGGTTAATCTAGATGTGGAAGTGGTTGATGCCCCTCTAGATTACAACCTTCTCCTGGATTGCAGTTGGTCTTACGCTATGACTTCTGTTGTATCATCGTTCTTTCATCTCATCATGTTTCCTCATAAAGGAAAGATCGTTAAAATAGATCAACTCTCATATTATTCATCCGACCCAACCTCTACTGATAGAATCCAGCATATCGGAAAATCGACTATCCCTTATAAGGATGTCGGAGTAGGTTTGCTTAAAGATTCGGCTTTACTGGGAACTTTTTCCCTGCTTGCTCCCAACGTACAACCTCCTATTGCTAATATCAATATGATTACATCAAGTACTATTTCCTTTGATGATCCTTGGATAGTGCCTTTAGAATCAGAATTGGATTCTTTTGATGGCCCAATTCCTTTGAGTCCTTTTGAGTTACATATCAGAATGTACAGTCATTTTCTGATACTCCTTCAACTGAATCTGATCTAGTGAATGTGATCAATCAGGAGTCATTTTCAATATCGAGCTCAGCTTCAACACCAATTCCGGATCTTGATCAATGAGTATTTAATACTGATGAACATATTCGTGAATTCTTGTCGGTAGATGAGTTACCATGGGAAGATCTTCATCATAGGTCTTCGTTTTTACCTAATCTTGATCATTTTGAAAATGATTTTTCCTCCATTTTTACTACTGAATACGTCAAAGAACCTCAGAATCCTCTTTTACATTTCGATTATGGATTAAATCTAGAAAATATTTCTACAACAGTTCCTCTTGACATTTCATTAAAACTCGGAATTGTTGAAAACATTCATATAGGTGCTTCTTGTATGACTGATAAAATCCAAGTATATAAAGCCCTATTTCAGGAATTCCACGACATTTTCGCCTGGTAATATGAAGAAATGCCAGGAATCAATCCATCGATTGTTGTTCATGAAATTAAGACATACCCAGATGCTAAACCCGTTAGATAGAGATTACGTCAGATACATCCGAGAAAAGCTGCCACAATTAAAGCTGAAGTTGAAAAATTACTTCATGCAGGTTTTATTTATCCGATCCCATTAACGGATTGGGTATCTAATATTTTTCCGGTCAATAAAAAACAAGGAACAATACGAGTATGTATCGATTATAGGGATATAAATCGAGCTTGTCCAAAAGACAATTATCCAACCCCTTACATCGATCAAATTATTGACGATTGTGCTGGAAGTGAAATTTTTTCATTCATGGATGGATTTTCCGGCTACAATCAAATCAACATACTCCCTGCAGATCAACCCAAAACAGTTTTCATTTGTCCATGGGGAACTTTTTCTTATCGCAAACTACCCTTTGGACTTAAGAATGCAAGCACCACTTTTCAAAGAGCCATGTCTTATGCATTTCATGACATTAAACACATTGTACAACCCTACCTCGATGATTTTCCTTCTCACTCTTCGCGCAGAGCAGATCATATTACTTATTTACGAGCCATTTTTATATGATGTAGGCATTATAAGATTCGTCTGAATCCTCACAAATGTGTTTTCTGCGTACAATCCAGACGATTACTGGGATTTATTGTCTCAAAGGTAGGAATTCGTGTTGATCCGTTGAAGGTTGAGACAATCATCAATTTACCTCCTCCTTCTACTCTTCGCCAACTCCAAAGTTTGCAAGGGAAAGCAAACTTTTTACGTCGATTCATTCCTAACTATGCCGAGTTAACGAAAGGTTTCACTATGTTATTGAAACATAATATTCCTTTCTTTTGGGACGAGGTCACCGATAGATATTTTGATGCTCTGAAACATGCATTGACCCATGCACCGTTACTGCATCCTCCCAACTACAACCAAGATTACATTTTGTACCTCGCTGCTTTCGATTCCACGATAGGAATGGTTCTAGTTCAGGAAGATGAATTCCATAATGAACATGTGATTTACTATCTTAGTCTCAACTTGCATCCGACTGAAATCAAACATTCACATGTGGATAAATTGGCCTTGGCAGCCGTTCAAGCTGTCCAATGTTTTCGTCATTACATACTTTTACGCAAAACAACAGTGATTTCTGATTGTAACCCTATGATGTATATCTTGACCAAACAATTGCTAGGGGCAAATACTCTAAATGGATTGTTATCCTTTAGGAGTTTGATTTGGAATTTGAAAAGTCCAAATCAAATAAATCATTAATTTTTGTTGAACTTATGTGTGATTTCCCACGTACTGATACAGAAACTGTGGCGGAACAACCAATCGTGGATGAATCGTTGTTTCTTATTAATATCATTGATCCTTGGTATGGAGATATCATTGTTTATCTTTAGACCCAATCTTTTCGGCCCGAACTTTCACGGTCACAACAACGTAAAATCCGTTTCCAATCTCAACAATATCATATTGTTGGTGACACATTATACCGTCGTGGTGTGGACTCTGTTTTTTGACGTTGTATCAACCATGAAGAAGCCGAAAAAGTTTTCAATGACTGTTACTCTGGAGCATGTGGCAGTCATATGTCAAGGTACGCCACAACCCAAAATATTTTGCGTGTAGGTTATGTTGGGGTTCCCATGTTTTGGCCAGGTTGACAAAGACCAAAAGATGAGACAACATAGAACCACTTTGGGACCTTAAGATCTAGCCCTCCTAGGTCCAGAGAGGGATCTCTCTATGGTAGTCGAAGGTTATGTCTTTGAAGCTCTTTAGGTAATGATTTTAGGCTAGTTGTAGGCTCAGGGTTGTTGGTTTGATTGTTTGTGTTTGGTTGGAGGGAATCAGGAAAAGAAGGACCAATATGTGACAAGGATGAGCAAAGAGGAAGCTTAGGCAAAGACAGATAACTTAGAGAACATCAAATCCATTGGGCTATGGAGTCGAGAAAGGATTTATTTGTAATCAATGTGCAAGCTTTCAGTTGGGCTAGTCATCTAGAGCATTTGGATCTTAAAGGAGATATTTGGAATGGAACATTAAGGACAGAAAATGAAAGGAGGAGAACCAACCAACTCTGTCTATAGATCAGACCAGAGGTCATTTAACTCCAGGTCTGCTTGGATAGAATTAGAGGTGGGACAAGGGATCTTGGAAGGGTTTAATTGGGATGGAAGGACCTTAGAGAGACAGAGATCAGATTCTAGATCTCCAGGATTCTCAACTCATTCAACTAAATCCTAACAAGAACATCTAAATACAGATTTCATTAATTCATACATCAGAGAGCAGGCAATGACATCCACTACACTAGTTAAATCAATTAAAATCAATATTCAGATTCACATATAAGCAGAAAACATAAAAGGTTGGGAGAGCAGCAACATAAGGTACCTATCAAGGGTAAATCTTATGCCAAACTTCTGATGCGAGCTCGAAGAAACATGATGAAATGAAAGCAAGTCAATCACAAATACAGAGAAAGGGAAACATCACCAGCTGCTTTAGATCAGGATCCAAAGAAACATGCTTGTCATATTAAAAACAACACCAATCAGGTACATCATAGCCCATGACTTGAAACATTCAGTCTGAATACATCTAATCTCAGCCTGTCTTACAATATACACAAAGAACTCGTCTCAAATAGGAACAATGCTTGCATTTCGCTGATTTCTCATCAAAAACCATTACAATATTTTCTTCTGTGCTTTATAGCAGTGGGAACACAAAGATCGACTGAAGAAGGTAGGTGAACATTGAATGTCATATTAAACACAATAATGAATGCGGGTTGAGGACCATTCTGCTTGACATGATGTATGTTTAATCTCTGTCACCTCCCTCGGGAAAGAAAGACCTCGACATTTTTGGTCAAAGTACTCCTGGTGTCGTGAACAAAAAAGTAAAATAAACTGCTGGAAGGTCTGTCTCATAAATGTCTGACTGTCTTTGAGCTGTAGTCTGGTGGGAAAACTCTTTAGGGACACGGTGTGTAAATAAAACAGTATGGGTGCCCTGTACCTGATAAAGAAAAACATTCTCCTGATGAAAAGCCCTGATATTACCTTTTGTCTGTGCTCAGGATCTTTTGATCGATCCTCGGGGTCTGTGATCTGCTGCTTCGTCTCTGAAAACATTGACTCAGGGCTTGAGATCTTCATGGTTGTGCTTTAATCTTCCTTTTTCTCTGTACTGGAACGTTCGACTGCTTCAATTCCATCTCTGACAGGTTAGCTTGGATTTAATGGTGATGGGAGATTTTCCACAGAGTTCGAACTCTTTTCCTTAAATGAACATCTCATCTCCACCTTCCCGGGGTTCTGTTCATAAATTCAGCCGCTGTGGATGATCTTCCTCGGATTTAGCTGTACTGGTAGCACATAAATGTATTGCGGCGGCCATTCTTTCTTTATAAACCTGCAGGAAACATGAAAACCGTGAAGAAATCCATGTACAAGGGTGGTGGGCGATGTAGATGGGAGAAATGGGCGTGCAAACGGTGACATGGCGGAAGAAACACAGAGGAATGGTGAAAAAACTGCTCAGTAGGGTTGGCAGACGTGGAAGAATGAAAAATGCATGAAAAACATTAAAAAATGCGAGAGTAGGACGTTATATGCGACGAAATGGTTGACAGGTACGGAACATGCACGTGGGGTGACGTGGCATACGGACAGCCGAGTGGACGGATGAGGTGGAGGTCCCGGGGAAACGGAATGGTCAACCATGGACAGACGGATCTGGACCATTGATCGCTGATAGATCAACGGCGGGGGATGTCGGAAGGCGGGCCCGTGGGTACGATGGATCAGATTAAATGGCACACAGCTTCGGGAGATGACAGCCGTTGGATGAGGGCTCCAGGATCCAATGACGATCGTGAATTCCGCTGCCCGGATTTCGTCCGAGGGATAATGCACGAAATGGAATTTTTCAGAATAGTACAGGAGGACGCGTGGCAGGGGATGAGTGGGATCGCTGGGTTTCGGATGAATACCGCCAGTTGCAGATGGGCGGTGCGGAATTTACCAGCGGGTTTGGGTGGATGACGTGTGTAGGAGGGGTCCACCATTTCGGGTGCGCTCCGGGCCGTTGGATCCGGTGTTTAACGGACGTTCGGGATCCGTTGATCAACCAAAATGTATTAAAACCTGAAAACGTCAACAAAGGTTTTTAAATGAATTTTTGCGCGGAGAAAGGTTGGAGGGGGTAAGCGCCTGGAGGGTTTAGCTTTGGGTTCTGGTGCCAGGTCTTATGAGAGAGGAAGGTGCGGGGGCTAATGGGAAAGGGGCTAAGGCCCAAACTCATAAATTCCATCATTTTAACTCATTTTAAATGCAATTTCAGGCCCAAGGGAGGTAACGATAAAGCGGTGAAATGGAAATTTGGAGGGATAAAGAGGTGATGATGAGTTTGATGTAGGATTTTAGGGGAATTTTAAGGAGATAATGGGAAGATTAAAGGAGAATTTTGACAACGGGAAAACAAAGGTTGGGATGGGGAATTTGCAAGGTATAGGGGAAAAATGGGCCTTTTGGGGAATGAATCAGCAGAGGGGCTATATGTCAGGCACAACACACAGAGACTCCAAGGAGGATGAATTTACAGGGGAAAGGCATTCCTTGGAGGCTTCAGAGCGAACTAGCCCCCAGCTTGCTTGCCAAGAATTTCATAGGGGGGCTAACAGGTTATTTCTGGCCTTCCTTATTTAAAGATTGTATTTATGTGGTACGAAAATGTCATAATTGTCAAATATTCGATAAGAAAATGTGTGGACCACCTGCTCCTCTTCACCCTATAATTGCTGTCAGTCCTTTTGAAAAATGGGGCATTGATTTTATTACATGTAACCCTCACTCGGCCGGGGGGTATGGGTATATTATTCTAGCAGCAAATTATTTTACCAAATGGGCCGAGGCGATGCCTACATTTGCGGAAAATGGAAAAACTGCAGCTACTTTTGTATTCAATCATGTGATTGCTCGTTTCGGTGCCCCCCAAGCGATAATTACTGATCATGGGAGCCATTTTCGAAATATCATGATGACTGAACTGACTGATCAACTTGGCTTGCGCCATGACAGTTCTACACCATATTACCCACAGGCCAATGGTCTGGTTGAAGCTATCAATAAATTTTTAATCACTATGATCAAACGAATAATTGGAATTCATAAGTTGAATTGACATACCATGCTCTTTTCAGCACTTTGGGCATATCGAACCTCAGCAAAAACATCGACAGGTTTTACCCCTTTTCAAATAGTTTATGGTTTTGAAGCGGTATTACCTATTGAATGCGAGATACCGTCACTCCAACTAGCCATAGAGTTACTACCAGCCACTTCTGAAGAAGAGAAATTTTTTTTATACTTAGCTCAATTAGATGAGAATCGGCACACCGCTGCACTAGCCACCAAGACTCATGTGAAACGAATGAAAGCTCAGTATAATAGGAAGGTTACGCCTCGTAATTTTTTAGAAGGATACCTAGTTTTGATTTATGATCAAGCCAACAATAAACTAGGGGCTGGGAAATTTGAACCCATGTGGCATGGTCCTTATATTGTCAAGCGATAGCTTGCAAAAGGGGCCTATGAATTGATTGATTTTGACAGGGTCTCTTTAAGTAAGCCCAGAAATGGGCTTTATCTGAAGAGATATTATGCTTGATTTATGTGTGGAGATATTTCCTGTATATTAGTTATTTTTAGCTGGTGTACTGTAGATTAGAAACGTGTGCCTAGTTTAAGTGTGCTTTTACTACTATTCCTGCTTATCTAGATTACTCTTGATATTGCAGATGTCGACTGTTTAGTCAATTTAATGTCCTAAATTGATAGCAGAAATTATTGACCAGGGCTAGTAAATTGATGAAGTGTGATGCACTATATGTGCCTAAGTATCCCTTTTTCTTACTTCATTGTTTTTAGTGTTTTATTGATGTTTTGGGGTTTTTTATGTTTGATTCTTAGTATGCTACTCTATGCTAAAAATATGAAATTAGATCTATGTCAAAAGGAAGAAAATGAAATGTTATTAAATGAATTAAAATAGAGTTTATTTGCAAGTTCTGTTCTTAACTAGAAAATGATGAAAACAGAGAGTCCTAATCCATGGATATTACAACTTCTAAATGAACATTCATGAAATGAAAAGTAACTCAAAACACTACAACTTAATCTGATTCATTTAGTTAGAGATTTGTTGGAATATATTGCGAAAAAGATTAATTCTATGCAATGAGGATCTCCTAAAACATAAAAGAAATGTTGAAACAAACAATAACTTAGAACATTACAGTGAAATCTCATTCATTTGATAGAGGTTTATTGGAAGAGCTTGAGAAAATGATTACTATAATGTAGTAAGGATCTTCTATGAAGCAAAACAATCAATAACTCACAATATTACAACTTAGTCTCATTCGTGAATTAGAGGTTTATTGGAAAATCTTTTGAAAGAGACTAACTGCAGTATAATGAGGATCTTTTATCTAAGAAAATGACATAACATAATGTTAGGTCCCTATATTACTAGTATAGTCCCTTATTGTTGTTAGTGTAACCCCCTTATTGTTATTATTGTACCCTTGTAACCCCCATTTTGTTATTATTGTGCCCTTAAATGATTATTGTTAGGTCGGCTAGGATTACATTGTGGTCCACTAGGATTACATTATGGCCCCATGGACTCCTATATATAGAAAGGAGGTTTTGTAAATTGTATCATCCAAGAATTGTTCATTTATGTAATGTATTGGAGGTTGCCCCCTCGAAGTGGCTCATTTCTAAGGCGTTGGTATCTCTTTTCTTTTCTTTTTGGAGCTGGTTACACAACATTTGGTATCAGAGGTTTGGATTCTAGGGTTTCGCTGCTCCAAACAGGTCATCGTGGCATTTTTGCTATAAATTTTTTTCTACGACGTTTCAGAAGCTGAAATTTACAGGGTGCGAAGCCAAATCTTGAGGAATATTTTCTAAAAATTTCAAAGCTTGGTTCACAATATTTTCAAAGATATGATTTGTGGAAGTTAGGTATTTTTTCAGGCTCCTAAACAGGTCATCGTGGCATTTGCGCTATAAATTTTTTTCTACGAAGGTTCAGAATCTGAAATTCCTATGGTGCGAAGTTGAAATCCTGAATAAATTTGTCAAAAAATTTCAGAGCTTGGTTCACAACATTTTTGGAGATATGATCTGTGGAAGGTAGTGCTTTTTCAAGCTCCTGAATTTCATCTCAAGGAGGTGATCGTGGGAAAATTTCAATAAATCTCTCTTTGGGCATCGGATTGGAGTGCCGTAAAAAGTGGTCGCAAGTAAATGGATTGTAGTTTCTTGGCTATCAATTTCAGAGATGAAGGATGAAACAGTGACACGTGGAAAGTCGTACAAGTTCGCTCTACTGAACTAGTCCATAATTAGGTCATTGTGGGAGATTGGACACAAATTTGACTTGGAAAATCCAAATCAGGTCATACCTGTGGCATTCGTAAGATAATTCAGAGGGCTACGTTGGTACTGAAAATCAAATATTAAAGTGCTGCAAGCAAAAGTATAATCCAATTTCAATATCGAGCTCCTCAAAAGCAAGAAAAAGGTGTGTATTTTTTTTCCGAATTGCATAAGTCTTGTTTGAAGAATCAATTTGAATTGATTCCAAGGGCATATTGTAGAATAGATATCAGTATTGGGTTATAAAATATGCCTCGTAAAAATAATTCAACACCCATTAAGCTTTCAGAAGGCTCTACTATGACTCATGAAGATGAAGAATTGCAACATGATCTATCAAAATTACAAGAGCAAGTGCAAAAAATTTCACTCTCGCAAAGAGCAACAAAAAATGAAATGGAAGTTTTGAAGAAAGGCGTGGAAGCTAAGATGTATGGTGTGCAAGCTAAGATGGATGGCATGGGAGCTGGCATGGAAGCTAAGATGGAAAACATGAAGAATGATCTAAAAACAGACATCGAAGGTTTGACAAAGTTGATACAAGAAATGTTTCCTAATGGTGAAAAGATAGTAGAAGAACCTCATGATGAGAACAAAATCAATGTTAATCGTGATTTCATAAACTCTAATGTTGGTGGGAAGAACCACCATATTCAAAAAATGGATATGAGGAAGTTTGATGGAAAAGATCCTGTAACATGGATACTACAGATGGAGCAATATTTTGATCTCAATAACGTGCAAAACACACAAAAGGTACGCATTGCAACTTTACATTTAGAACAAAATACATTTGTATGGTATCGATGGCTTTGCTCCCGTAAAAAAATTGTCACTTTGTCTATTTTTATGGAAAAAATGATAGCACATTATGAGGATACAAAGAGCAACACCTTCTTTAGCCAATTGATAAATCTCAAACAAAAGGGTTTAGTGGGGCAGCACATTGAGGAATTCCAAAAATTGAATATAAGGGTAACCGATATTCCAGAGGAACACAAGATCGATCTCTTCATAGGCACTTTAAAGGATAATATCCAGCATGAAGTTCGCGTTTTGGAACCAGATTCATTGGAGAAGGCATTCAGGTTGGCAAGAAAAGTTGAATGTAAAATAATGGCGACAAGGAAGCCTACCACTCAATTCTATAAAGAAGGAAGTGTTCCTATGCATAGATTTCCATAACCTACAAGGTTGACACCACAAGAATTGGAAGAAAAAAGAGCAAAAGGGCTTTGCTACAGTTGTGATAGCAAATACACTAAAGGTCATAAGTGTGCTGAGAATAAATTATTTTACATAGATTGTGAAGAGGAAGAAGAAAATGAACAAGAAGAGGATATACACCAGGAACCAGCTCTAGAAGAGGAAGAAATGAATCCGACCATATCGTGTAATGCACCGGCAGGAATTACCACTCCTCAAACTCTCAAGATAGCAGGAAAAATCAAGAAGAAAAAGGTAATAGTGTTGATTGATTCAGGTAGCACCCATAATTTTATTCATTGTAAGGTAGCCAAGGAATTAAATTGTTTCCTATACCCAGCACCAGAATGTCAAGAGATAGTTGCAAATGGAGGAACTATAAATTGCTCTGGAAAATGCCATAATATCAAGCTAACCATGGGGGAATATGTATTGACTAGTCCAATGCTTTCCATTCCTATGGGAGGTGCCGATGTTGTACTAGGAGTACAATGGTTACAATCTTTGGGGACGGTAGCTTTTAATTTTCAAGAACTTTTCTTGAAATTTTTTTCAAAAGGAAAGGAAGTCGAATTACGAGGTATTGAAGGGCAGCCGAGAAGGATAATAAGCTCTAATATCATGACAAAGCTTCTAAAGAAAGAACAATGAGGCGTAATTGCACAATTATGCTCACTAGAAGTTTTGACATCAAAATCATCTATTCCTGCAGATCTCCAACAAGTCTTGGACAATCATTCCAAGGTGTTTGAAACTCCCAAAGGACTCCCACCTATTTGTGATCATGATCATGCTATTCATTTGATTTCAAGAAGTGTTCCTCCAAACATCAGGCCTTATAGATATCCTTACTTCCAAAAGAGCGAAATTGAACGTATGATTGCAAAAATGTTAGAGGCGGGTATAATTCAACCTAGTCAAAGTTCTTTCTCTGCTCCCATAGTATTGGTACACAAGAAGGATGGATCATGGCGAATGTGCCCGGATTATAGGGAGCTCAATAAGCTCACCATTAAAGATAAATTTCCCATTCCTGTGATTGATGAATTATTGGATGAATTACATGGAGCAATTTATTTTACCAAGTTGGATCTTCTTTTAGGATATCATCAAATTAGAATGAAGACTGAAGATATTCCAAAAACAACATTTCGAACTCATGAGGGTCATTATGAATTTTTGGTCATGCCTTTTGGCCTTACCAATGCACTTTCCACATTTCAAGGGTTGATGAATTCCATTTTCAAACCCTTCCTTAGAAAATTTGTGCTAGTATTTTTTGATGATATAATAATCTACAACAAGTCTTGGAAGGATCATGTTGAACATGTTGACAGGGTACTCAAACTATTGCAGGAGAAACAATTATATGCAAAAACATCCAAATGTTTCTTTGGAGTACAAGAAGTGGAATATCTGGGTCATATTATATCTCACAAGGGTGTTAAAGTAGACCTTAACAAAATTAAAGCCATTAAGGAATGGAAAGTCCCCACGACCATAAAGCAGTTGCGAGGATTTCTCAGGTTAACAGGGTATTATCGCAAGTTTGTTAAGAATTATGGGAGAATAGCATCACCTCTAACAACATTATTGAAGAAAGATGCATTTTCATGGACTCCTGAAGCAACTAAAGCCTTTGAACATCTTAAAGAGGTAATGTGCCTAGCACCGGTCTTAGATACGCCAGACTTCACAAAAACCTTTATTGTGGAATGTGATGCCTCAGAAAATGGAATTGGTGCAGTTTTGATGCAGGAAGGAAGACCCATTGCTTTTGAAAGTCGTCCAATCAAAGGAAAGTATTTACAGAAACCTATTTATGAGAAGAAAATGTTAGCAATACTGCATGCACTAAAGAAATGGAGAACTTACCTAATGGGAAGACACTTCAAGGTAAAAACTGATCATGATATTCTTAAACACTTTTTGGAACAAAGACTATCTTCAGAAGAGCAGCAAAAATGGGTCACAAAGATGTTGGGTTATGACTTTGAAATAATCTACAAAAAAGAAAAGCTTAATGTTGTTGCAGATGCACTCTCAAGAAAGAATGAAGAGGTGGAAGCATTGCTTTGTGCCATTTCTATTATCCAACCAGATTGGATAACCGAAGCAAGAGATGAATGGAAGAAGGACAAAGATGTATGGACACTCATTCAAAAGTTGCAGCAAGATCCTAGTACATCCGATACATTTAGTTGGAAAAATGATTCCTTATGGTACAAAGATCGCTTATATCTTTGTAAGAATTCCCAACTAAAACAAAATATTCTTCTGTAATTGCACACTTCTCCTTTAGGAGGACACTCGGGATTTTTAAAAACTTACCACAGGGTGAAGAAAGAATTTTTTTGGGATGGCCTTAAATCTGATATTCGAAAGTTTGTGGCGGAATGTTTGGTTTGCCGGCAGAATAAAGTGGAAACAATTAAGACCCCAGGACTTCTACAACCTTTATCCATTCCAAGTCAACGTTGGGAGGAGATTTCAATGGATTTTATCACAGGTTTACCTAAGTCCAAAGGAAAGAATGTCATCATGGTGGTAGTTGATAGACTTACCAAGTATGCACACTTTTGTACATTATCTCATCCATTTAAAGCAAGTACAGTTGCTATTACATTTATGGACAGAATTCAAAAGCTACATGGAATCCCAAGGGTTATTGTGAGCGACAGAGATCCCATTTTTACTGGAAATTTTTGGATGGAGTTATTTTCTTGTTTGGGTACTCAATTAGCTCATAGCTCATCTTATCATCCTCAATCTGATGGTCAAACTGAGATATTAAATAAATGTTTGGAAGGATATCTTCGTTGTTTTGTATCTGATAAACAAACACAACGGGTCAAGTGGTTACCTCTCGCTGAATGGTGGTATAACACTTCCTTCCATACTGCAGCAAAAATGACCCCATTTATGGCACTTTATGGATATCATCCACCATCCATCACATCATATTTAAGAGAAAATTCTAAGGTTCAAGCAATGGAAGATCACATCGAGCATCAGCAAGAATTTCTCCAACTCTTAAAGGATAACCCGAATTTGGCACAAAATCGAATGAAACAACAGGCAGATCAACATCGCAGTGAGAGAAGTTTTGATGCAGGAGATTGGGTATTTTTACGGCTACAACCATACAAACAAATGTCCCTCAAGCAAGCTAAGAAGGATAATAAATTATCACCAAAGTACTATGGTCCTTACAAGGTGTTGCAAAAGATTGGTACTATGGCATACAAATTGAAGCTTCTTGCTTCTTCGCGAGTGCATCCAGTTTTCCATGTTTCATGCTTAAAGAAGGTTATAGGTGAAAATCTTCCAGTTCAAACAATATTGCTAGAACTTGATGAGGAAGGAAAAATCATATTGGAACCTAAAGTGGTCACGGAAACAAGAACTCGACAACTACGAAATCGATCAATTTCAGAGTATCTCATCAAGTGGAAGAACTTACCCACTGAAGATTCTACATGGGAGGATGAGAATTTTATACAGAAGCACCCAGAGCTACTCAAGCATTGAGGACAACACTTTTTTGAAGGAGAGGGGCATGTTAGGTTCCTATATTACTATTATAGTCCCTTATTGTTGTTAGTGTAACCCCCTTATTGTTATTATTGTACCCTTGTAACCCCCATTTTGTTATTATTGTGCCCTTAAATTATTATTGTTAGGTCGGCTAGGATTACATTGTGGCCCACCAGGATTACATTATGGCCCCATGGACTCCTATATATAGAAAGGAGGTTTTGTAAATTGTATCATCCAAGAATTGTTCATTTATGTAATGTATTGGAGGTTGCCCCCTCGAAGTGGCTCATTTCTAAGGCGTTGATATCTCTTTTCTTTTCTTTTTGGAGCTGGTTACACAACACATAATGCTAAAAGCTATGATTTCAGAAAGCAATCTAAGTAAGGAAATATGAAAAAACATAATTGAAAATGACTTATCTAGAAAACATGTAAAACCTCCTTGAATAGCAGGGGCCCTCTGCTACCAATTTGATGAAATTCTTCAGCTCAAAGTTGTAATCAAAACAACATCAAAGAACTGAACTTCTTTATTGATAAACTCACAAATCTACATCCCATTCCATCTTAAGCTTTGTTACAAAACACTCTCTAATCCTTTCTCTTCTTCTCCTATTTTTCACTACTCTTGATAGGAAAAAGCTGCCCCTATTTATACAAAAATATGAGAAGTTATCTCATTAATGAGAGTCCATGAATCTCTCCCTCTATCTCTAGAGTTACAATCAAAATAGGAAATGATAAGACACATGTCTTTGTAGAGTTTCAATACAAATAAGAAATAAGACACATATCTTCTTAGAGTTTCAATACAAAAAGGAAATGAGACACATGTCCTCATGATCCCATGATCTTCTCCACTCAAATTCGAATTTGGTTTTGGGAGGCCACATAAAGATCTTTTAGAAGCTTCCTTTTGACCTACACATGTCACAAAACTCATAACACATATATAGATATATGAAACTATGTTAATTTTCTAGTTTCTAATCATAAATTCACGTTAAACACATAAAATAAATAACTTTGGAAGACAAGGATCCTAACCCATATATTTATGAAAATGGTTACTTAATGTAGGGTTTTAGGTCAGATAGTTATGAAATGAGAGCTGAATGGTAATGACATAATGGAAATATGTATGAATATGGAAAACACTTTTGAGACTCAACATACCCCCCAATTGAAGTTGTTGCATGTACTCATGCAACTATTGCAATGATTCATTTGTTCATGAGTTGATCTTTTATGTGTTTTGACTCATATTGATTTGTTCCAAACTTTGCTTTATAATATTTTCTTTTGGCAAAATATAATACATTTGATTGCAACATTTTTTTATGGTTGGTTCTTGTGTGACAACCGGTGTTTTTGAGCAATGGTTCTTGTGTAACAATGCTTTATTTTCTTTGTTGCATCAAAGTTCATGAAAACATTTAGAATAAAATACTTCATCAATGAATTGATCATTTGCAAGGCATATAATCTTTTGGATCATGTTGCAACAATAGTTGGTTGGGAAGTATATGCGAGTGGAAATGAAATGAAAATGTGTGAGTGTATGACATGTGGATATGAAATGATGTCCCTTCCCCCCCAACTAAAGATATGAAAATGTGAAAAAAGGGAGTGAGGAATTTTTCCAAAGTTACAATTTTAGCATTCTAATGAATTACATGACTAAAAATTAGAAAACCACATAACTTTACTTACCTTAAATGTGGATGAGTTGTGTATATTGAAGAGTGTGGCTGTTGATGTTGTTGGATCATTAACTATGTAAACAAATGAATTTGTTCTGCTTCTTTGTTATCTTTTTTCTCTTTGTGTTGATGGAAAGATTGGGATCTTTATTGCTGCTGATACAAATTGATTCCTACTGCAAACTGTTGAAATGATGTAGTCTTCAATCGTTACAAAATCCGATGGTACAATTCTAGTCATGCAAATAAATGTGTTGATGTTGAGCATGAAGAGAAGTCATTGGATTACTGACCATTGATGAATGTCGTTAACCAATGCGAGACAAACTCACCATTAATGTCAATGAGTGCCAAGGTACTTAAGTACATCTTGCAAAGTGTGAATAAATGGGTTGATGTCAAGCCACTTGCAAGATCTGACGATCAAGAGACATTGATGTATTCCCATGATTGTCAGCGAGAGAACTTGTCATTAAGGCATACAAGCCTCAAGGTACTATTAAGGACTCTAGTCTTGGACCTAGATAATGTGCTGATGTTGATAGGCCAAGACTTGTTAGAAGGGAGGCCTTAAGGAATCCTCCATCATCTAACGCAAGCATGAAAGAATAATTTTTGAAGGACTACGGATGAAATTTTTTGTAGTGGATCAAGGTTTATTTGACAGAATGAAAATGGAAATGAAATGAATCAGCTTTGTATAGGAGCTGACTGGTTTTATTGCTAAGTTTGTGAAAGCATGGAAGGAAAATATAATGACTAGGGAAAATAAAACGAGCAGTGAGGGAAATTGAGATGAGGATTTTATTGAATGACTAAGTAGAAATGCAATGGCGAATGTAAAGGGAAATGAGGTGACTGTTTTATTGACTGAGGAAACATGGATGCAATGGAGATAATGGCATCTAAAAGGCTTTCAAATGTTGGATTTGATTTGCATTAGCATGTTCTCATGCATTGATATTTCTTTCTTTGTTGCTGATCATTTTCTTGTAAAAGAAATATAGTCTCTGAGAGAGACACTATTCGCTTGTAGTCATATGTCCTTCCTCCTGGAACCTGCAAAATAAAACTAGTACTTCTCCTGCAATGGAATGTAAAATTATCAAAAGAGAGAGGTAATCAATCTTTATGTTTATGACATTTACACAAAAGACTGAGAATTGGTACTAATAAAACAAGTTCACGAAGGAAAACCAAAAGAATTTATACCTATTTCGAAATTAGTGCCTCAAGTTACCTGTTGTGTCTTTTCAGCAATTTCTTTAGTTTTTACTGTTTCAAACTTTAATGATAGTTTTCTCATTATGTAGATCTTGTTGAAATCTTTCCAACGACGCTTGAATCGTCAAAATCCGATGTTGGATGAGAAAGTTAGGATAGTTTAAAATTTGGGTGAAACAATGAAATTTTTCAGCTACAGAATTGATGTTTAGCTGCAGAATGTGCACCGTTCCGTAGCTAAAATCCTGAAAAGAAAGTTAAGTAGCCAGGCCTATGCAAATAATCAGTCTTGACATTTAAATCAACCAGTATCTCCTCAAGGAAAAAAAACAATCCCCTACTTATTTTATTGATGCTTTTTTTATTTTTATTTTTATTTATTATTATTATTATTTTTTAAATTTTATTTTATTATATATATATATATATTGAATAAAAATCCATCGCTGGTGAATACTAATATTTGAGTCTTCATAGAACATGTTTCCCTTCACAAAGAAATGAAAACGCCGTAACAAACTAAATGCATCGGCAACTTGAGCCATCATAAATTTATTCACACAACAATGTTGCACAACAGAATATAAATTAAATATTTGATTCTACTTGAACTTCCTCATGTCAATCTAATATCTTTTCATCAAGTTAGTCTCTCCAAACATTTAGCACTTCTTCTTTTTTTAAATGGAATGTCCTGCAAGAAATTTCTCAAAAGAAGATTTTGTGTTACAACAGTGATAACATAATTAGTGAAGGGATTCTCTTCATCAACCAAAGGGCTTTGAGCTTGGGACATGTCGATATATGTTTGAGATAAATTATTTGGAAAGTTTAGGATGTAAAATGGCAATCATTATTCAAGATGACAGTATGTAATGCAAAGTGGCGAGTCAAGATCAACAAACTATGCTGAGGGTGAAAGAAATCGAATTTGACAGTTTAATTTATCAAAATCATGTAGAATGTGGATTGAATGCCACATTAGACTTTGATTTAGATTAAAATTATTCTTTCTTGAGATCTAGAAAACTGGATCATGGGTGAAATCAATGCAGAGTACCGTTCTCAAACTTTTCACTGTGCAAAAACCGTTTTTTTCTCACACAGACAGCGAAATAGGGCTCTGGAGAACCGTAAAATTCTCTCTAACGGTTACAAAATATAGAAAAATATTTTTGGGTTACCAAATTACCCCCGTTCCTAAAAAAACTCATATCGTGGATTTTTCAAATTCATCTTCAGTCAATCAAAAAATGTGTTTCAAAATCACGTGTCAATAGTAGTTACATTTTTCTGGCAATGAAAAACGATTTCTGTTTATTTCAAGATCCTAATTAAATCGAGAAACATATTGAAATGGTTTAATAGGAAAAATCAAATGCAAGGTGGTAGCATGGCAGCATTTGAATACTGCTTGGAATAAAATCACCATCTTTGTTATCGCTAGGAAGCTCTTCATCATCTGTGGTATCCTTCTCACAAAATCTTCTTCAACGTAATTGACTGAATTGCGTGAATCCTCATTCTCAGCGTTGCAACTTACCGTTACCTGAAGACAATCCCAGCAACCTGAGAGAAAAACTCATCCAACTTTGTTTACTTCTGGTAAAGCATTTAGTATGCACTCCCTCCAGAAATTTCTCGGCATACGCCTGAGAAATCTGGTTTTTCAACACTAGAGACAGACCTGCAATTGCTGGGATGCTGCAATAAGTTGTTTCATAAATCCGGCGATCTAGATCTATGATCTCTGTTGATGCTAATAATTTGGAAAATTTACTTCTGCTAGAGCTCCATGTGCCTTAGCTAGTTGTTGTGATTTCGGTAACCACTATCTACCTATCTGCCTAAGGCAACCCCCCCTGTCTAACGCCAAAGCAATAAAATTCCAGTGCACAGTTTAATTTCAATCCGAACTCTTCTGTAAAAAAATGGATTTTACAACATATTTTTGGCTTGCATCTATACAAAGAATGTTTGGATTTATATGTTTTTGTTTACAGGTAAGTGTCGAAGCAGGATTCACATGCATCTGGTTTGAAGAGTTGCATTGCTGGCTGTGGCTTAAAGAATTTTTGTTTCAATGTTGCATTTGCTGCATGGAGAGGCTTGGATCCATTGCTTTGGAGGCATGCGCATATGCACAAGGCCGAGCCAAAGGCTGGCCTCACGCATATGTGTGGGCCTCCTTTGGTCATGAGCCATAAGTTTCATTGTTTTATTGAATTTTATTAATTTTTTTAAAGTTTTTTTTTTTTTTTTTTTAATTTTCTTTGTTAATAAAACTACATATGTTATATTTTCAAAAATAAAAAATATACATATATAGTTTACTAAACAAAATAATTTTTTATTTTTTTTTTTGAAATTTCTTTATTAAAATTTATTAATAAAGAAAAATATGACAAGTTTTACTTTTGTTCCTTTTTTTTTT